>JABCMJ010016896.1:0-10005 GCA_014822125.1 Arbutus unedo
AAAATTAATAATAGTTTATTAAAATTTAGAAGCCTATAAACTAAAGTAAATCTAGTCTATTTATTTTAAATTCTGAGAAATTTACTTGAAATTTTTTGTGAAACCAAAAGACTTTTTTCCATTAAATGTGAGCGCCTTGTTTCTTAGCGGTCAAATGGGGGACCTAATGTTATCATTCTGAATATAATTAGTTGAACGTATCATATTCGGAGTTAGTAATTTTCAATTACCAAAAAAATAGTAAGACCTAGAAAAATAATTTTTCAACTACCATTCATTTTCCATAAAATATATCCCACATCACATATAGAATTTAGCGTTGTGAAAAAGTTCTACACTCCTGTCATTTTCAATTTCAATTTTCCTTCAAAATTCTTTGATTGGTGAACACCCATAAGAAAATAGTTGTTTTTTCCCCTCTAATTTGCTTTTTTTTTATTTAAAATAACTTTCTCACATAACATTATTGATAACTAAACAAAACCAACGAGTCAATAGTTCGCCCTTTGCAAAATCAGGTATGCTATCGATGACAAATAATAATAATTAATATTGTGCTTTTAGCCCACACATTCTAACTTAAATTTCGGAGTGTCTTCCAGTTGACAATGATCAGGTGACACTAATTGGTTATTTCTTGCATAGGCTACATGAGCAACTTGATTCTTGAAAACGAATCGGATCAGATTGGTGGATCTTCGCAACCTCACAATAGTATTCAATTACCAAAAAAGTTGCGGGGCCTAGTAAAATAATTTTCCGACTATAATTCATTTATCCTAAAATATATCCCACATCACGTACAGAATGATTTAGCATCACGGAAAAGTTCTACACTACTATCATTCTCAATTTCAATTTTCCTTCAAAATTCTTTGATCATGAACCACCACAAAAAAATAAATTAAATCTTTTTCTTCTTTTAATTTATTTTTTCTAAAAATAACATTCTTGATAACTGAACGAACCCAACGAGTTAATAGGTCACCATTTGTATAATTTATATCTCAATTTTTGTCCTTCCACTCTTTAGTCAATAGTTCACCCTTTTTTTGATAAAATAAATGATATTTTCATTATGATTCAAAAATATCAGCAATAAAAAAATGGTACCACAAAGATAAATGCATGCCACTTAGGTCCATTGTCCGTACATTGAAATTCAAATGGTGATGACGTGTTTTGGGGACTATATATATATAAAACCTAGTCTTTGAATAAGTATAGCCCATATATATCACTCGTTTGATGTATGCGAGTGTTACATACGTCATGTAAGATTCACGTACTTTGGATCGTGATCCCGATGCGATGATAGTGATCAATTGGTCCATGACGGCTTGTCTTTGGACCATCATAGCCGTCATTTTGTTGTCCCGGAATACAATTTAGAACATATTCACGTTCAGACATCAATCTATGAGATTATCTTCATGACATTTATTCATAAATAAACTACATTCTAACTAGTTTGATGTATTTGAGTGTTACGTACGTCATGTAAGACTCACGCATCTCGAAAATTTTTGAACATATTCATATTTGGATATCCATGTGACTATTTTCATAACATTATTCATAAATATATATTGTATTCTAACTACGTATATGACACACAGTAGAATCTTCTTTTTTAGAAAAATTAAAATCATAAAAAAAATTATATCAATACTAATATTTTTCTTTCATCTTATTCACTTTTCAACTCATAAAAAAACCTTAAAACTTTCTCACACGTTTAAACTTTCCCTGTGTATAATTTTCAAACTAATATTAAATATCGTAATTTGATTATTATATATATAACATGGCTGTTTTATAGTCCGCAGATTATATAGAGTATTTCTTATAATTCGATCATCTAACAACATTTTTAAAGGTGTAGGTTTATTGTCAAAAAAAAAATTGAACTATTAATTGTCAAAATGAACGGTCAAAATTAAATTACTTCTTCTAATTCGTGCATTTTGGCGCACCGAGGACAATTATTTAGATTGTTCGAGAGCACTTTTTATTTAGTTTTCTCCACATAAAATGAATATACAAATAGACTACTTCACATACCCGTCGAGTAAATATCCTCATCACCAAATAATTATCTATAAAAGACTTCAACGTACCAACATCGGAGTCAAAAGTTGAGCCTTATCGCGTGCTTTAAATGCTAAAGAATAAATTTAACTTTCTTTTTTGTAATTCTTTTTTACTCGATTCATTTTTTTTTTCATTTGTTATTTCGACCTTAAATTTTTATGGAGTATTGGTTTGTCTAGACAAAAAAAATCTAAAAAGTATTAAACTATGTCAAAAAGTTAAATTTTTTTACTAAAAACGACGAATAAACACACACATACCATATTTTTAGATTATTTATTTTTTCTGAATTTTTTTAAAAATTTGGTTAATTATTTATAATTTTTCTAAAATCACTCGTTGAGACAAATCAATAATCCATAAAAAAAAAATTGACGAAAAATAAAAAATTACAAGAAATTTTCACATAAAGAAGAAAAAATAATCCAATAAAAAACTCAGGCCAAATAATACGAAAGGACTTATTTGTTAGTAGTCAAAATTTTAGAAAGAATACGATGAATATAGTGAGAGGAGAGATATAGCATAAGGGAAGATTTATTGTAGATAGGTGAATAGTTATAAAAGATTTGTTTGAGTATTTTTTGAGAAAGAAGATAGAATAGATATGAATATGTGAATGATATTCTTGTAATTAATAATGATATTATCGTAATTAATAATTACATTTACGAAAAAAAAGAAGGATCAGTTAACATATGAGATGAGATAATTTTATCCCCTCCAAACGAATGAAATAATACCCCGGATATCATATCCAGAGTCCAAAAAAATAAATAAATTCCTGCTATGATAACTCGAAACAAAAAGTCTAGAAACACATATACTCCGGACACATCTAGACACAAATGTGTCCGGAGCCGTTGGATACACGTGAAGTCCTCAAATTATTAAGGATTTTATGTGCATCCAACGGCATCCGTGTCCGGATGTGTCCAAAGTGTTTGTACCTGGCATTACTCAACTCGAAAAGTCATATCCAGTATTCGAGATGATAAGCAATGAATTATTTTTTCACTGCTAACAAACACGCTCTAATTACTAAATATTAATAACCGGAGACAAGGGCGGAACATAAGAGGAGTTGTGGTGGGTTCCAACCTATGTGGATTTTTTTTTATATGTAAAATTTTAGACCCAATAGTTTTACCCCGAGTCATTTTTTACAATTTAATTTATTTTTAGTACAGAGTAAATTAATTTTTAGTCCCTCCCCCCCCCCCCCCTCTCTCTCTCTCTCTCTCTCTCTCTCCATTATGTAACCGGTGGGTTTTTGTTTACTAAGGTTTGTTGAGTTTGACTTTATGTGGTTGGCGTGGGAGGAGAAGCCAAACAGCACTGTCCTACGGTGAGAAATCTTATGTCCAATGATTAAACTAAGGTTTTGTGTCATGCAATACTGGAGTATTTGATTGGCATGCAAGTTATTCAAATTTCGTTCTAAACAAACAGCCCCTAAAAGATTTTACACGATTTCGAATAATTAAGTATGAATTTAATTAAACGTAATTCACGTGCGAAGAGTGATAGAAAATTTACTGTATGAATGAAAAAATATTATAATGAGCCAATTGTATTTGATGTCAATGCACCAAAACGACGTCAAATAAGAGAGTTTCATAGCAAGTTATGCGATGCGTCAATTAATAAAAAAATTCAAGTTTATTAGTTTTATGTAAAAAAAATCGTAGATTATTATTTCGTCTTAACAAGAGAAATTTAAAAAGTAAAAAAAAAATTATGATCAAAAGTTTAAAAAAACTCATTAACGAAAATAATTCAAAATTGACAAATATTATTAGAGTATTTCTGAAGCCTCTCGTTAAAATAGAATAACAATTCAAGAAAATTCGACGAAAAGTCACTAAACGTGAAGACATTTAAATAAGAAAAATTCAAAAAAATTCAAATTATTTCACTTCATTCTCTGTATTTAGTTTTGTACGTATTGGTGTTTTGTTGTATTTGTTGTCAATGATAATATCAGTATATGCAAAATTAGCATCACTTTCCAAATTGTTCTAAGCAATAGTTAGTCGAGTATTTGATTGAGTTTGGATTAAATTATTTTTTATTAAAAACAGTCGATATTGTTTGATATTTTGTAATTTTTTTATAATTTTTCATTTATTTTTTGTGTTTTTTCGTTCATCTCGACGAAAAAAACAAAAACAAAATAAAAATATGTGCTAATATTTTTAAAAAATCAAATAGAATGATGCTAAATACACAAAAATAATAAAAAATAACCGCTTTCAAGTGTTTAAAAATCCGTAATAAATTTTAAATGTTTTTGCTTACATTTTGTTCTCAAATAATTATTCTAAAAAAATTAACTCAAAATTTATAAAATTAAGAAAATATAAAGAAAAACATAGTGACGTTATTTAATTTATCAAGACAAATAATTACTCTAAAAAATTTAACACAAATTATTTCAAATGTTTCTTTCTCTTTTCCGTAGTTGTCATAACACTCCCTATACCTAAATGAATCCAACTAGATTCAAGAAGACTATAGTATACTTGTAATATGAACAAAACGATACAATTTTTTCTGTTTTGTCCTTGAAATTATATCGTTTTAATTTTATATATTTTGATAATAATTTAAATAATAAATTAAAACGATGTAATTTTAAATGGACATCACGATGTTTCGCCCGCACGTTCATTTATGGTGGGTGGGGGCACACAACTTCATGAGCTCTGACTTTGCTTCTCTTGATAATATCCAGTACTTGGAACAAGTCCATGCCTCAAAGCTACACACACCCTGCCAAAACTAAAATTTGACTTCAAATTTGCTAAAATTTCAATCTTATTGTTAGTACCTTTTTGACCACTCCAAGGAGTTAAGGAATTACTTTGATAGTCAAATTAGAAATATGCTGCTACAAATTCGAAACTTTTTAAGTGCTATTAATTTTTATGATCAAAGTCTATATAGGACAAAAATTTTAACTTTAAATAAAATCCAACCCGTAAGTGAACGGTGAAATTAATTCCTCAAAAATTAATCGACAATGCATTAAAATAATCTCAAAACCGATTATATACCTCGACTATAAAAAATACTTTTTTGACAATCCAAAGAATTGATTTGGTTTAATAACCAAGTCCTCGGACTTAAAAATATGTTGATTATAAATTTGATTATAAAAAATACTTTTTTGTCAACTCCAAAGAGTTGATTTGGTTTAATAACCAAGTCCTCGGACTTAAAAATATATTGATTATAAATTTGAAATTTTTCAAGTACTATCAACTCTTAGGCAAAAATTTTGACTTCAAATAAAACCTCGCAAGTGAAAAGAAAAATTGATCCCAAAAAATTTATCGATAATAAGTTAGAATAATTTCAAAACCGATCAGATATCTTAATTATAAAAAAACAAAAAATAATTTTTTTTTGACAAAGTTACGTTTACTGTCAAATTTAACCCCAAGTAATTTTTGATGTAACTATAATGAAATTTGACCCCAAATTTCTGTCATTTTTTATGTAATATATAGCTGAAAAAAAACCAAATAGTGTCCATAACAATTATATAATTAATATGTAGTGTATTATTCTACCAAAATGACATTGACAGTAATGGGTGAGCAGAACTACAATACTGATGAGCAGGACTACGATCCTTAAAAAAATTCTTCAAAAATATTCCCAAATTTAAAATCAATAAATAAAATTTATTTAAATTTAAAAACACAAAAAGTAAATTTCATCCACCAAATTAAAATTCAAAAATATTTTGTAAAAAATTTTTCGTTTATAAAATCAACCTGTAAAAATTGTGTATAAATTAACCCTATAAGATTTAAATTTCTAAATTTAAATCCGAAACCTTAACTACCAAATCAAGATCTTAAGAGTTATAATGCAATAAATTTTTTACTCCCTTTTCTCAATCATCTATTTTTTAATTTTTAAATGTCCCAAAATATTTATTCAATTGTAAAATAAACCTATAAAAATTCACTTAATTAATGCCCACCTCTTTTTAAAAAATCACACATTTAAAAAATATACACTTATTTAATACTAAAAGAAATTAAAAGATAATTCTTAAAAAGTACTTTTTTTTATAATCATTGTATTCTCTTACTAAGTTAAACTTTCAACAATAAAAAAATAAAATAAAATAAGAGAGTGTATTGACTTATTTACTAAAAAATAAACATTTAAATAAATCATTGCTCAATAAATAATTTCTCATTAATAATTATGAATTACGTACGAAACAAGTGAAGATGATAAACAACATCGACAATAATTATACAATATATATAATTAATACTATATATATCGTCTCAAAGAAAATGGGACATTTATTCAAAAACTATAACCTCATACAAACACCAAAGACGATACACTCACTCTTGCTACGCGCAAGAATACGCTTATAAACATCCCACACTACATACCATACACGACGGCCAACAAGTTCAAATTAACTAATTAAACCCGTTGACCGTACTCACTAAGGTAATACGTACGCGACCAACGTGCTTAAATTAGCTAATTAGGCATCTCGGTAATAAGTACGCACACATATATATGTGTATGTATATTCCCTATTGTACATCCAGTTACTTATTAATTTGTTACATATTTAAGCACAGGAAGCACAGGTGCAACCTTCACCACACTGGCAGGCAGAAGAAGTACTCATTTTCTTGGTGCAGGTGCAAGGGTTGCACCCGCAATGCTCCCCGCACGAACACTTCTGGTGCTCCACGTTCGGGTCGTTCGCGCTCGGGATTCCGGTCGACGTATAGCAGCTGCATGCATTGCACAAATGACGACAATCGCGAAATTCCCAAGTTAGAGAGCGATTTGGGTCTCAAAAAAAAAAAAAAGGCGAACAATTTAACACTTACCCGCACAGGAACGTGTAAAAACTTAATCCAATCATGCCGTTTATTTAAACCAAGAACCACAACTATGATGTTCTCACAAATATAACATAAACGCGAAAATCATTAATACGAGAGAGCGTACCCGAATCCATAATACTTTCTTGAACGGAGACGCTAGAATCTGCAAAACACTAATGGAAAAGGTTTCTCTCTCCTAACCCTCTTTTTGGACAATCTGTGAACATAATTTGATGGTAGACTACATGTCCTTTTATAGGTAGAGAGAGGACTTATTTCCTAATTAACGTTTATTCTACTTTCCATCAAAGTAGGATTCTAGGAAATTAACTCCATCATTTTGACCAATCAAAATATTTCGTAAGGAGTAAGATACGGTTACAATCTTGTCAAAATATAATTACCCTATGAGCTTAACGCATAATATGGGACAATATCTAGAAAATATTCTTACAGAACATTCTCATGGATTTGGGGGAGTTGTAGTGCACTTTCCTGTAGTGCGGACAAAACGATATAGTTTTCCCGTTTTCTCCGTAAAACTACATGGTTTTAATCCCTATGTATTTTGATAATCGTTTTGCCCGCACTACACGCGCACTACAGGAAAGTGCACTACAGCCTTCCTGAATCCCATTCTCATGTGATTCCAGACATGCTGAAAGGAGATCAATTTCGTAAAAGATGCAATCAACAAATGAAAATTTACTAAAGATAATCTTTATTAGATCGTCAAGGGTACTGTCGTTAGATTATACGAAATTAATACAGCTATTCTTCGTTCTTTCGAGACACAACGATGCAATTTTAATCTCGGAAAAGAAAATGCTAGATAATTTCTTTCGTCCTTTACTAGTTAAAATTAGAAGAAGGACGTAACTGCAATCCTAAACCGAACCAAACGGGGAATAGATGTACGGAGGGCTACATAAAAAACAATTAAAAGGTCGTGACTCACGACTTACAACAACACCGTTACGTAGTGCTCTAATATTATTCAATCATCAATGTACATTCATATAGAGCTTCAAAGTAAATGTATGAACTCATATCAAACAATACCGATGAAACAATGCACTAGTGGGGGCTTTTTTCGATAAACGAAGTATATCTGTGTCAATTTGAGACAAAGCTAGAATAAAACTTGAGAGAATTCCAACCTAAATTCTCGGCACCTTATTAACTAGCAGGCAAAGACACAGGTCCCTCTTCCTTGTTGCCAAGGAGATTCGGCCTCAAGACATTAGGATTTACAATTTGTCCTTGTCTCCACTCGGCTAAAGGCAAGGACGTTGCTCAATCTCCCTCCTAAAATCGTTCGATCACATCTACTTTATTAGTGAATTTTGCGAACAAATTACAATAGTCTCAATGAAAGATGGACAAACCCAAAACTATAAAGCCTTGCACCCCAGATCAAGACATCAAGAAACTACAAAAATTCACCCCCTCAAAAATATTTCATACTTAAAATATTCATAATTTTTTTTCAAAATCCTGCAAAATTGTAAGATTAGCTCAATAAAAAACTCAAAATAGTCTAACTCCAAGATTTTCTAGAGAGAGAGAGAGAGAGGAGACCGGCAAGACAGGCCGCCAGGGCATGGAGAAGGGCAGCCACATTGATCGCTGCAAACACCGCTACTTCCTCTTGCGTCAGTCATTATATTCACTCACACCCTTCTGAACTAATTCCACTCTATAGTATTATTCTGCGTTCTATATAGTATTTAGGAATGGGGTTGAAGTGTTCTATATATACTATTTAGGACCAACTTTGCATGAGCCACCTGGCGCTCAAATGACTGACACCTGGCACTACGTGGCACACCTACCAATTATACGTGGCATCAGTTTTCCATGCATCCATATCTTTTTCCCAATTAGCTACCACCTGTCCACCTCCATTTGTCATGTTCCATTGGACCCCACACCTTATGTCCTTGTGTGATCTGTTCGATGACTAATTATTTAGTCATTTCCACGTCATCTCTATCTTCTTCCGCGTCACACATTGATGCAGGGTACGCGTGAGATTCACACCATGAGAAAAGAATCAATACATCGAGTCCCGAGAAAAAACAGTACCTTTTCAAATAAAACTAAAGGTCTTTTAAAATAAAACAACTAACTCAGGTAATAAAATATCACTCATCGTCTATTTGTTCAACCAAAATTTCTAGTATCTAAAAATCATGAAGGGATTGAACTTATATCCATATGAATGGACTCTTCAAATACTAAATTACCGGAATTTTTGGACTGCAACCATTAATAATTGACTATGGAAACCTTTAAATTGCAGTCATTGATGACTACTTTGAATGAAAATATTCCTTATTGACTTGTGAGACCCTTCGATATTCTAAATTTATTCACACAACTTATCTGAATATATAATAACAATTTTATAGTTCAGATTTTCATAAAATACTTATGATCAAGAAGCATTGGCAATTAATATTTAGAGCAAGGTAAGAGCTACATATAAATGAACTTCGAATAAAAAGTTCAGTCCTACAATTGAGCTGAAAAAAGATGAACAATTTCGATCATCAAATTATCCTTATTGTGATATTGATTAACTAGTTATGGCTAGGGTGAAGAATTAAAGATGTCCTTGTGCTTTTAAAGATGCAATGCAGTCATCAAACATCTCTTCGATAGGCTTGAACTTGAAGCCCAAACTTGTTATCTTGGAGGTGTTCCACTCATAGTATGCCCTATCAAGTGCCTTGAACCTGAAATACCACACAAAAATTGTTACATGCTTGTTGTCGATAACGAACGAAATTTAACTGTAATTGATGAGACATCTGCTACGCGACGGTTTAAGAACAAACATGTGTGAGAATAGAATACTAGCGAAACATTGTAAAAATCATCAATTAATAAATCAATAGTAATTATATGAAATGAAAAGTTTTGAGAAAATACTAATTAGACCACAAGAGTGGAGGAGGAGAGATTTATCAGAAATAATCTAGAAAGCAAGATATTGAACTTTTCTTCTTTTGAATCTATGGAGTAA
>JABCMJ010016897.1:0-18372 GCA_014822125.1 Arbutus unedo
TAAATAAACACGCCTAGGAGTCAATCAATCTAATGCAAATAAACGTCTCTCTCTTAGCATTTTTTGGGGGGGCTTGAAGCAGGGGCTTTCTAGGCTTCTATCCAGGGCCGGCCCTGATGATGGAGAGTAAAGACGATGCATTTAAGAATGCTCAGGTATTGGACGCCAGGGCTAGGAACATCAGTCACAATGTCCGGTGCACTGACTGTGGCAGTCAGTCCATTGAAGACTCTCAAGCTGATGTTGCCATTCTCCTCAGAAAGGTACTTCTTTTCCTTCTGTTTCTCGTTCTTGTTGTATATAGTTGTTTGTATGCCCGGGAAATTCATGTCAGGGTAGGGAAATAGACCAGTGGTGGATAAGCTATATATGCCCGAATAGTTGGTATTTGCAGAAAATCTTGAGTTAGTTGTTAGCAATTTTGTGGGTTGGGTGGTGTTTAATTAGACTGAGGGTTGGGTGAGCTAATGACAATGCATTAAATTCTTAGTGGGTAGATGCAGAAAATCTTGGATTTATCTGTTAGCAATTCTGAGGGTTAGGTGGTGTTTAATTATGAGGAAGATTTGTTTGGTTGTTTTCTGACTTAATCGAACTGTCATCCGTAAAAATTTCATGAGCAGGAAGAATTTAAATACATTGTCATTTGCTCGCTTTTCATCTTGTCATGCGTTCATGCCGTTCAGTTAAGGTCCAATTAGGTCACCCTGTTGTTGTGCTATTGGTACCGAGTTTGTTTTGTCTCATTTATAGGCAGTCAACATTGAACTTCTTTACCCTTTACATGGTGTCTATCTAGCAGCTTAGTATTTGTGATCTGTTGGAAGGGGGAGTATGACAGTTCAGATTCAACGGTGGTTCGGAAAATTAAGCTATGTTGGTATATCAACAAATTGTGATACTTCATGAACTCAAGTCCAAAAGGACGAAAGGTGAACTAATGACAACAATGCATTAAATTATTAGTGGGTAGATGCTGAAAATCTTGGATTTATTTGTTGGCAATTCTGAGGGTTTCGTGGTGTTTAATTATGCGGAAGATTTGTTTGGTTGTTTTCTGACTTGATCGAGTTGTCATCCGTAAAAACTTCACAAACAGGAAGAATTTGAATACATTCTCATTTGCTTGCTTTTCACTTTGTCATGCGTTTATGCTGTTTAGTTAAGGTCCAATTAGGTCACCCTGTCGTCTTGCTATTGGTACTGAGTTTGTTTTGTCACATTCATAGGCAGTCAACGATGAAGTTTTTGACCCTTTACATGGTGTCTAAACTAGGGGCTTAGTATTTGGTCTGTTGGACGGGGGAGTATGACAGTTAAGATTGAAGGGTGGTTTGGAAAATGAAGCTATGTTGGTATGTCGCAAATTAGGATACTTCATGAACTCAAGTCATCCTTTTGGATAAACAGGTGAACCATGAACCATAGCCAGCAAAAAGTTCCTTGCGTATACTCATCTAGATATGTGCTACCATAGTACGCTGATGTAACTAGGACGAAAAAAATGTGGACATGGCAATAGTTAGTAGGTTAGCGTGTTTGAGTGTTCGTAGGGAAAGTGGAATGGTGGGTTTGAAAGCATCACCTGGTGCGAGGAGTATAAGATGCCTACCACTTGGTTGCCACTCCATTCACAAGGAAAAAAATGTTGAACCTCTGTTAGGCACAACCATTTCCATTGAGTATCATGCATCTTGGTTTCCCCAGAACGCCTAACTTCCCAATATAACAATGTGAGAGTTCCTGGTAATTGCCTCTTGACAAACATTTTTCTGTTAATCTGCCTCCATTACGAATCAATCAACAACTCAACCTGCATTTTGATGATGTCGTGTTGGTACTACAGTTGATTCGTGATGAAATTCAAGCTGGGAAAACTGATAAAGACATCTACAAAAAGCTCGAGGAGGATTTTGGGGAGACCGTACTTTATGCGCCAAAGTTTGATTGGCAGACCGCAGCTTTGTGGCTATCGCCGGTCAGTTATAGAGAATGACTTTAGTCATTCTTCCCACCGCTCCAGAAATTATGAAGCATAAATGAGGTTTTGTTTTTAATATTTGGCTTTTGGAACAGGTTATATTTGCAGGTGCTGCTGGAGGAGTATGGGCTTACAACAAGCATAGACGGAACACTAACGTGCACATCATGGCTTTGAATCTTATTAGAAGTGTTCCACTAACACCGAAAGAGAAGCAAACCATGCTCGACCTCCTTACTCCTCCTCCTCGAGAAAGAACTCTATCCTCCTGGTGGAGGAATTGGCTTGGTCAGTAATATACTGTCTTCTGAATGCTCTTACTTGATTGGCTTCGAACTCTATGGCTGGAAATGAAAAGGGTAAACCAAAGGGAAGATTAGCTGGTTGATGAGTTCCAAGATTTAACTTGGAAAGTTGTTTAGATTCTAATTAATCATATACTTGGCAGTATTTCAAGCTTACTGTGAGTTATTGTCTCGAATTTCATGGCTTCGGTGTTCGATCAATAATGTTTTCAACTAATATCATGTTCAAGATTTTGTGTCCTGATTATGAGCTTCAGAATGTCTGATTCATCTCGCATGAACTGATCCACGAACGCAGCTTTCTGAGTTTCATTGGCTTTACCTGACCGCGAACATTTTCCTTTGCACTGCATCGCTGCATCAATCGAATTAGGATATCTTATCAGACAGCAACCGTGCCTGTAGAATATAACCCGCATCAGGGATTTGCAGCTCCTGAAGCTGGTGCTGAGATTTGTGCAGATTCTTCATGTGCTTTAAAGTATTTTTTCCAAAAAAAAAATGTGATTTAGGGATTTTCATTGCCAGGTCTGGAGATTTGTGCAGATTCTATTCTAAAGATCTATTATTTATCTACCATAAAGTCATTAATACAGAGCACATGATCGAACTAACTACAGACCAAGCTATAATGGACAAATGCCCGGAAAAGAGGAAAGATTAATTATAAGGTATTTTATAGATAAAAAAGGTTATGCCAGCGGGATGAGGCAACGAGGGCAAAGTGTCGCGACCCACGAGTTTGAGCAAGGTGTAGATGGCTTCATCAGCGAGCATCGGTGATAATAGCGTTTTGATAAATAAGTCATTATGACCCCTGTTTGATGTTTTTTGTTGTCACTTATAGAAAAGTTTAGAAAGCTATATTAAGGGGGGAGTGGTATGTGCTACTAGTCTCCCTTGGGACGTAATGGGTATGAAGTGTGCTATATGTAGAGAAAAATTATATGCGATAGATTCGTATATTACTCTGAATTCCATAAAATAAACATCAATTTTGTTAATCATTAAAACTTGAAATACATTGCATGAACATAATGAACAGGAATGAAAAGTGAATCGGAAAAAAAAATTAAACCGAGCTATGCGTTTAGCACAGTCTCTTTAAAACAAAATCGTCGTCTCACCTTGTGTTGGAGATTTGATTCGGTTTCGTCTCTGAGGATAAAATGGTTCACACGAATGAAGTAACACATAGTTGCGTTCGCCTGATGAACTTTTGTGTGTTTGCTTCTCTCTCTTTTTAGAATAAATGTAAATAGGAAATTCTTCATAGACAGAAATTCGAGTATCGAAAAAATCATTACCATGTTTGGTATGAATAGAACCATGGGGGACCTTTGGATTTCATGACCGCCAAGACCTTTGAACTTGTAATCATGAATTGCATGAATGAGGTTAATGGAGGACAGTGGAGTCTATTGGGTCGTACAACAGACTAGACCCTCTGGTTGTCGAGAGACCTTCAATGTCCAAACCATTCACATCCTTAAATTTCCAATCCAGAGGGGTAAGTTGAAGAAACAACTTGCTAACAACTCTTCAAAATTGAAATTAAGAGTAGCGACGGTTATTTTTGATGTTATCGGGAGTATATTCCGCATATGCTAGCTTGGAGCTCAAGTTAATTATAATTATTTGAGGCAGCTGAAGGTGGAAGGTCTAGTGCATGTTCTTTCTCTCTGAAATAATTTCAAATTATTCATTTTCTTTCACGAACTGACTTAAGCATAATTGCTGACAGCAATCGAACGACACTAACTATTTTTTTGCTTTTGCAACTGTATAAAGATTTCAGGGAAGTTTATGAATCCCAAGTTAAGTTTGACTATACAAGGAAACTGAAGGTGAAAAGTTCGATGCATGTTCTTTCTCTCTCAAAACGTTACTTTCAGATTATCCATTATCTTTAACAGACTAACTTAAGCGTAATTGCTCTTCGTTTGACATCAACCGGAAGACACTAACTAGCTCTTGTTTTTTCATCTTTAAAAAGATTTTAGGGAAGTTATAGCTGCAGATACAGGCTATGCAAATGGGTAAAATTGTAATCTTCTCATACATAATGTAGCAGGCCGGATACGTAAAAGGTTAGGCCTTCGGTCCAATTGCATGCTATGTCCATCTGCGCTGGGATCAAGTTGGCTAGGCTTAAAGATAGATCCACTCGTACCACATCGTGAGGTTTGGCAAGCTTGTCGTTGTGCTTCAAGCCTTGTCGAGCGCACGACTCATGATTGGCCAAACTTTCCCCACGGTCCACATGCAGGTCGTGTCTAAGCTATGAACTCACGATGTTTGGTCATGCCGTCAAGGACACTATGTTTGGCACAACCAGGGGTGACGTGTCCTCCACGTTACATGTAGTTGTTTGGGAGGACGCGAGACGGATTAGTTGCCGAACATGCAAACATTACCGGCCAATTTGCACGGACGTGAAAAACGTGTCGGAAGTGCCATGGCTCGATTTTTTCGACTAGTGCTCCCGACAGTCTATTGGGTTACTCAATAAATAAGCCAAAATTGCTCCACTCTCAAGTACAAGCGAAACTATAACTCTAAAGTTGGTTTAAAGTTAGTTTTGCTCTTTCTTCACAATAAACTAATTTTAGTATTAGAGTACTTAATGGAGACCCAACTTCAATTGCCGGACATGCAAATATTACCGCCCGATTTGCTCGGACGTGGGAAATGTTTTGGAAGCATTGTGGCACAATAAACTAATTTAAGTATCGAAGTACTTACTGAAGACCCAATTCCAATCGACACTAACTTAGATTGAGTGTTTTGTAACATGGCGAAAAAAATTCAAAATGTTAACCAAAAGTCAACAAAATGAGATTTAGACTCCACATATACACTCCCAACAAACCATGTGTAGCCACCTACCCAAAAAAAGCTAAAAAGTTAAATCCCTGTTTGGAAAATGGATTTGCACAGTGCAAAAGTTTCCAGGAAACACATGAAGAAATAACCTTCTTTGTCGATTCTCCTTGTTGTTTTTCATCAAAGAATATGTAAATTTTATATTATTCTATTGTGTGATAGCCAATTATTGACAGTGATAAATGACCAAAAACAATTTAATTATAATTAAATTCGTGACGATCACAAGTAAAAAGTCCAGATTCTTTCATTATTAATAAATAATTCGTTAGACTATACTTAATTGCTACAAAAGATACGGTTTTAAAATACTTTTTTATTTTTCTTTTAACGTCGTCTTTGTTACTCATTGAAGAAAGATACTTCAAATATTTTTTTGATAAATGAGTAGATACAAAGGGTTTTTTTAGTTAACGTGTCACAACTTTCTTTCTTTTTTTGTTAGGATGAAAAAGAGAAATTTATTTACGACAGCAATGTAAAATCAAATTATGACTATTTATTCTTTCTTTTAAGAGAGATTACGGTTTGAAAATCGAGTAACGTTAGGAACAGATGATTCGAAAATATTCGGACACAGATGTGTTCAGAACTGTTAGATGCATGTAAGACCCTCAATAATTTGTAGACTTCACGAGCATATGACGATTCAGAACACAAGACACAATATAGATGTGTTATGAATTGTCAGATATACGTGAGGTTTAATTATTTTGAAGAGTCCTGCGTGCATCCGATAATTTTGAATATATTTATGTCTGAATTTATATATAAAAAGTTGTGTTCTTAGATTTTTTCTAAAAAAATTGATTTTTGAACCTAAATCCAAATCCAAATATAAATTACTGTACAGTACATTTACAAAATAATTAGAAAAATCACATGATTTCGGACACATCTAATACTTGTGTCATTTTTTTGTTTTTTCATTGAAATGACAAATGAAAATTAGATTTACATTTATTTTGCGACATTTAACAATATTAATACCAAGAAAATCAACCTCCGAACACAAACTTAAACACAATAGCTTATAATCATTCCATATAAATAAATTCACACATATGTAATGAAATTGCACTGCATTATATGATTACGGATACATCTATATAAACACATCTATATGTACGCATTTATAATGCCTTTTCTTTTATCACTGAATAGAAATAGAATTTTATCGCGTAAGTTCACGTATATATTTTTTTACACAAATTTAAATACATATATATTTGAAATTATCTAATGCGCGTATGATTTTTCATTTTTTTATAAATTTCACATGCATTTAATGATTCCATACAAAAAAAATATCAGAAGCAAAATAAAAAAAATTCATTGAAAAATAGGTTTGGATGAATGTACGTTGTGGGAAAAATGGCTTCGAATCTCTACGCCTTTCATGAGGAGTTTGTTATGTATTACGTATAACAAGTCGTGTTGTATGTTAAATAACATTATTTTGATGTTTAAAATACTGTTCGAAAATTATTCGTTCAGTGTTTAACTATTTAGTCAATATTTTGTGTACAACATGTTCTGCTGTACGTAATATATAATCGAGCCCTAAATCTCTTTAAAGGAAGAGGGGACTCTAACCTATCAATATTACAAATTTATATTTTGTGTTCATTAACTTTTTCGTTAGAACAAGAATACAATCTCCGAAAACTTTCATAAAAACATTTTGAATTCAAAATTAATGAGAATTAACTTAATTGGAAAGTAGTGCATTTTCGAGTGAATATAATTTATTGAATTAAAATGCAAAAATATTTTTAAAATAGGTTTTCGAGAACAAAAAATTTCACTTTTCGTTAAGACCAAAGTGAGATTAGGGAAAGCCCGCCTAAAGGCTTATCTCTGGTGCCCGTCGTGTTCGTTCTCTCTCTCTCTCTTCTCTCTCTCTCTGTGCGATTCAATTCGGAACTAAGCCACCTAACCGTCACTGAAATGAATTTATTGGATTGTAGAATCCACCTACCCATAGCCAAAACCCGTGGCGGCTGTAAATTATCGCAAACGAATAACCGAAGAATGAGGCTATTTAAAGCCATCAACAACCTTCGACCTCTCACCAGTTGTCGCCTTTTTTCTCCCTGTCACCCCTCAACCTCGTCCACCTTCCCATCCCTATTCTCTTCTCTCACTCTCTTCTGCCCCAGCTTTTTCTTCTCTCACTTTCGTTGCTTTTCGAGTAAGCTCTAATTTTAATCTTCATTTCATTGCCCATTCTCTCTATTTTACCTACGTATGTCCGTGTTTATGTGTATGTGTTGGTGGGTTTGATTTTGGGGATGTTGTCCTCTATAAAGCTTTCTGATTGCAGAGGATTTGTTTAATTGATTCACATGATGTGTTGTCGACTTTGTGAATTACTGGATTTTGATAATGGGAGTAAATATCGGAGATTCAAAAAATTTTAATTGTAAGTCTATGTGTGTAGCCGACACCAATTGGGTTGGGTGTGGTTTAGTTTGTGTATATTGTTACTGCAAGTTGCTTTCAATACGGAATTATTTTTGGGTCATTCCAGAAAAAGCCAAGTGTCACATCAGGTGTAGTAAATCTTACAGAGCAAGTCTGCCCGAGCACTGATTCGCACACAGATTTATCTGATCAAAAGTTTGTCTGTTTTGGCCCTTCTAACAAACATCGTAGCCTTAATTACGTGCTTGTTTAATTCAATTACATATTAAAAGTTCTAAGGAGCCCATTTGTTATTAGAAATATAATAATTGAGAACGCGGGGATATAATATTCTTTGATCTCTCTTCATCTTTCCTTCATATTTGTTTTGTCCTTTTAACAGCTTTGGATCATAGGACATTCATGGAGGTGTTCAAAGCAGTAGCTAGACAGGGTTCTGCATCCGGTGAAAGTGTTGCTATAAGGGCTGATCAAAAGAGCTATACTTATGCTCAACTGATCTCATCTGCTTGGAGGATATCGAGGCTGTTATGTAGCAGCAACGTGAAAGCTGTGAGTTAAATATGACTTCCTCTTTTGGGTAGATGAAACTGCCTTGTGCATACAAATTAGTAAAGAGATGTTTGCAGTTACATGGAGTTTCCATGATACTCGCTCCTGAAAGGGATGATGCTGAATGGAAGCGTAAACAGTTTCTGTTGCTCACTGCATAATTATATAATCTCTCTCTCTCTCTCTCTCTCTCTCTCTCTCTCTCAAGGAATAACATGTAGCTTTTCATTATTTTAACATTTCTTCATTTTGTTTAGATTTATGCGATCTACCCTTTTTGACTCAGACAAATGATGGTAGCAAAATGTTTTTTTGTTATAGGTTGATGTCACCAAAGAGAATGACCATCTTGGTGGAGCTCGAATAGGAATTGTGGCAAAACCATCGGTTGAGTTTGTAGCTGGAATCCTAGGAACTTGGTTTAGTGGAGGTGTCGCGGTTCCACTTGCTCTCAGCTACCCAGAGGCTGAGCTCTTACATGTGATGAATGACTCGGTTTGCCTTCTTCTTCATCCCCCTTTCCTAGTTTATTTGTTTGTGATTTTTTGGACAGAAGTTGCAAAAGCCCCTTTAAATTATTTCTCACCACTCTTTTTGAAATGGATAAAAATGATGCAATTATGCATCGTTAATTTCCTCTAATCTCTACGATGAGAAGTTAACCGCGTGTATGCCTGCTACGAGTTCTTCAAACTTTGTTCCCTGCCATTTCATTTGTGATGCAGCTCCCACTTTTGTATGAAACTTTGTTAGGAACGATTGTGGCCTTCATTTCTGAAATAATGTTACAATGCACTAGCAAAATTACATGTTGAAGTGGTTTTGCTCCATTGCAGCATATAACATTTTAATGCTGTGATTGATTCATGTTTTCTTCTCAAGATCTATGCAGAACTCTTATGTCTATATGGATTTTAGGATGTCTCCATGATATTAAGCACTGAAGATCATTCCGAGCTTATGAAGAATGTCGCAGATAAAAGTGCTGCTCAGTTTTCTCTTATTCCTCCTGTACCTTGTATAACTGAGCATGATAAGTCAGAAGCTGCAGAAAGTGACGTGGGTAAAAGTTTGGAGGGTTTTGAAAATTTAAAGAGTAGACAAGGTAGCTCACCTTAAGGCTTTATATGATTCTATCTTGTGGCTGTGATTCATGAAACTTCGTGACATATTTTGCCTCATACTTTTTCTTTTTATGCAGGAGAGGACCCTGCACTAATTATATACACTAGTGGTACTACGGGTAAACCTAAAGGAGTTGTTCACACCCACCAGGGCATCTTAGCACAGGTACTTACCACTATGAATATCGCACTTTTAAAATCCAGATTTTGCTAAGTGCTCCTACGATATTTGGCATAAAGAACATTCAATTTCCTTGTTTATGATGGTCATTATGGATTGTCGTCAAAATGTAAAGTTCTTGACATGTCATTGGGATGAATAGATCTTAACATGTTATCGGGGTGGGTGGTTTTTGTACGGTTTGGAGTTCCTTGAAAGTTGAAGTGGTACCTTGGAAGCAGAGGCATCGGTTTCGTGATTTACTAAAGAGGTGTGCAAAAATTTCTCATGATGTGTGGCAAGCTTTGTTTGCTTGTCTCTGTTTGTTTTTATGAACTTAAAAGTCCAAGTAGAACTTAAAATCAGAGTGCAGCATATTTTAAAGTCATATATTCTTCCCATTGCTGAGAAATAAACGTGATTCTCATTACTGGCAGACAACATGGGAGGTTATTATTATTGTGGCAGAGATGTTACGTGTTAGAATCAACTCTGTGGTGATTTAGCACTTTGCATAGAAACAAGGTAGCACTTACATCGCACTTAGCACACTGCACTTAGCATATGAACATATATAGTATTGTTAATAGTTATCATGTTAAGCTTATGATCAGATAGTCCATTTTCCATTCTATAGTGCAGAGGAGGACTGCATTATTCGTTGACATTAAGAGTTTGTTCTTGTGATCTCTGGTGCGAATAATTATCAGGAAATTGAACTACGTACCAACTAGGATTTAAATTTGTTGCTAAACTGCCTTTTCAAAGCTTTTCTTTGAAGAATCATTTGTTGTTTACTTGTTTTCCATGTTGACACCTCAGTAAAAGAATGCAAGAGGGTGTTACACATTGGAGCTAATCACACATGAATTTTGTAACCTCTTTTCCATATCAATTTTACTTGAGCTTCTAACCAAGCGGTCAGTATTGGCACTAATTTTCCTTGTGTTTGGCTCAATGTCAGGCTCAAATCTTGGCGAATGCTTGGGGATATACATCTGATGATCAATTTCTGCACTGTCTTCCATTACATCATATCCGGAAATGTCATTTATTCGTACCATGAATTACCTGTTTTTTAGTACTGTACCAGTACTTCTCAGGCTTATTAATTTTGTAATGTTTATTCACTTTGTGGTCTGTTCTTTGAAAAAGCTTTTATTGTAACGTTTCCATGTTATGTTGAGCCTTAACTTTTTCTGTGTACATGTCCATGGGCTTTTCAATGCTTTGCTTGCCCCTCTTTATGCTGGTTCAGCGGTAATCCATTATTTCCTCTTCATATTTGTTTCGTAATCCTTTATTGTGGCTTTCATTGTTTGTGCGTTTTTGTTTTTGTTTTATTCTGTTCCGGCACTTCTGATTGTCAGATATTTGTTTTATTCTTGAAGGTTGAGTTCATTCCAAAATTTAGTGTGAGAGGAATTTGGCAGAGATGGCGTGAATCATATCCAAAGGATGGGAACAAGGCAGAAGATGCTATCACTGTTTTTACGGGAGTAAGTCCTGAGTGTTTCCGGCATGAATTACATTTGTGTCGTCTGCAATGAACATGATTGTAGTTTCATACTTCTTTATCCTCCTCGTCCAATAGTTCTAGAACACTTACACAAGTTGCCCATTTAGTACACAAATGTAAGCTACTTATTGGTTAGTTGGGCGCTAGTTATATTGTGCCGCCTTGGGACTCTGATTGGGAGCTTCTGATAGTGGAGCACTTTGGATGGAATGGCAATTTATTAACAATTTAACACAAACTAGGAAGCATTTATGCCCCGAATTGGTCTGACTCCACATTTTAGAGGGTTATTGTAATGTGTTTTTTCAATGCTTTTGTATTATTTAGGTACCAACAATGTATACTCGATTGATACAAGGTTATGAAGCAATGGATCCAGAATTACAACGTGCTTCTGCTTCAGCTGCAAGCAAGTTACGCCTTATGGTAATTAGCTTGCAAATCCTTAATAAGATATGACAAAATGAATTTGGCATCAAGGTTGATGTTATTGTATTAGCTGGGATTTTTCCGTACATCTGATTTTGTGATATAAATGTGTATCTCCTGCTTTCTTTATTAGAAAACAAAGGTTACTCATGTATTGAGTTACACTGTTCCGTACAACCGATTCTTTTGTTATCCTTTAGCTGAATAGAATGATGATTGTTTAAACAGTGATCTAATTTTCTTTTCTTAATTCCAGATGTGTGGCTCCTCTGCGCTTCCTTATCCTGTCATGCAACAGTGGGAAACCATAACTGGACATCGCCTTTTGGAACGGTATGGTATGACTGAGGTGTGTATTAGCTGTCTACATGAAGCTCCTTTTGGAGGCTAGTCTTTAAGTGAAGGCCATTTAATCTTATTCTTGCAGAGACATTCTGACTGTTTTGAAATTATTTGATATTTGTAGTTTGTCATGGCTATTTCTAATCCATTGAATGGCATGAGGAAAGGGGGCACTGTTGGAAAACCATTTCCGGGTGTGGAGGTTAGTGGGGTTGATAGTTTTAGAATTCAATATTAGAAGCACCTTCACCATAGATCGGCCTTATGCTGATGATGAGTGATGATAAAAATATTTGTGGATGTTTGTCAAACTATTTTCTCGAGAATTTTTTTAACTGAAATGATGGTTAGAGGGAGCCTATGAGTAACATTTCTTGGTTTGTACAGGCCAAGATACTTCCAGAAGATGAGAGCGGTGATGATACAACAGGGGTGGGTGAGCTATGCATTAAGAGCCCTTCATTGTTCAAGGAATATTGGAAACTTCCAAAGGTACTTACATTGGCTTACAAACCGAAGTGCAATGACCTGAATATTTTTCATTTTCCTTGTCATCTTTGTCTTCTGCTCATAGCATCTTTGATGATGCTGTGACTTCATTTGAGGATATAAATTTATATCTTTGTTTCTCATTCTGGAATATGCACTCACTTGTTAGGTAACAGAGGAATCGTTCATTGATGGTGGGTTTTTCAAAACTGGAGACGCTGTTAAAGTGGATGAAGATGGATACTACGTCATTTTGGGACGTAAGCATACTTAGACTTTAATGGATATGTATGTAGCCTTTTAGTATTTTGCAAACGTTACCTACTTGACAAGGCTGCCCAGTGACTTTTGGCATGGATGGAATAAAGGGTGATCTGTTTTTTAAAATTTGGACGCCCTCATTTATTTATAGTTTATACAAGTACTGGCAATTGGTACATACTTTGCCCTGGAATTTTGTGAACTTGTACCTTTTTCATCACGGGGACCTATTGCAGTTCCTCTCCAATTGCCTCTTGAACTATGAAATGTGGTTATTTGGATCTTCCCTGCATTCTGTTACATATGATATACTGTAAAAGGAGTAGAAAGGGGATATTATGATGTTCCGGATCGAAAGGAAGAGTCGGATGATGTTCCATATGCTCCGGATGTTCCAGATCGGGATCCAGGCCTTCCATACAGTTGATTCCTGTGATACCTGTTTTGATGTGCCTCTGATCCTCATGTGATACCATGAAACAAACAGTGTCATCATTCTTTTGGTGCATCTTCACTTTTGTACTTGCTTTACTTGGAGTAATGTTTGAATTGTGGCCGCATTTTTTGTAGTTTCATCTTTTGTAGTTGATTAGGTCTTGTACCATTACCATGGCATGGCACAGCATTTTTCATTCTGTCTCTCTCAGCTGTTTTTTCGTTCTTATTGAAGCTTTTTAATGCCTAATCTTACTCCTCAGGAACGAGTGCTGATATTATGAAGGTTGGTGGATATAAATTATCAGCCTTAGAAATTGAATCAGTTCTTTTAGAGGTAATTCTGTCTTTCGTCTCCCAACTGTTCTACTTGAATACTGCCTGAAAAAACCTGTCCTATTTGAAATTGTTAACTGCAATTTTTGCTTCTCAAAAGCATTGCATTTTTAGAAAAAGAAAGAAATTGTTTTGATCGTAAATAGGACAATGGTTTCAACCGATTCCCTTTCCTACAGCATCCAGCTGTATCAGAGTGTTGTGTTTTGGGGTTACCAGACAAAACCTATGGAGAAGCTGTGAGCGCGATAATTATACCAGAGGCGGAGCTGAAGAAAAGTCGAGAGGAAGAGTTAAAGCCAGCTATCAGCTTGGAAGAACTTAGCACTTGGGCTAAAGAGAGACTTGCTCCATATAAGGTTAAACCACTGTTCCAATCTCTTCACTTCTCCCTCTCCCTTTAGCTGAATTATGATTAGCACTTGGTTGGTTGTTTTTTTTCTCGTTGGTTGGCAAAGTGAACTATGAGACATGCCAAAACTAAGCTTTGTTTCCTACTCAACTTGTGCTGGCTGAAGCATAACCAAACCAAACTAACCTTTGTGTCCCGTCCTATGAAGCATCGGCGCTGATACATAATATGGATCTGTATCGTATACCATGATATGAGAATCTGAAAAAATAAGATACATGTACGATTGAGATACGTTAATCAAAATATGATTGTACAAGGATGGTTCTTATGTTGTTTTTAAGTTTACTTAGTTACTTGTTTAATTGTAAAAATCTAAAGATATAAAAATCACTTATTACAGGGTAAGGATATTCAGTATGCTACAAAAATGATGTTATTATGTTATTCTATTCCCTCTTTCTCTCTAAAGAGTAAGTAAGATACTAAAATTTTATACTTTTCTTTCTTAAATCATTTTACTATAATATATTATGCAAGAGGTGTCGCAATCTTATTTTCATAAAATTTTTAGGTACGTAATTTAGAGTATTCGAAAAATATCCAATATGGCGAAAATAAAAAATAGTAATTTTTTTTTATTGCGGATATTTGTCGGATATGTTTCTGTGAGTATCGGTATCCAATACAGTATGACTCCCATCTAGAAGTATCCTTGCTTCATAAGTCTTGTCCAATTGGGGTCAGCTATATGAATTATTTTTTGCTATTCTGTGCTCGGTCGAGGGCCATATAATTAAACTTGAAAACAGAGATTGGGCTTTCACACTCTTGAAGTGTTCTGGCTGGTGCATTCCTGAGATTGAAACCCTCTTCAAGACATTTGGGTACTCAAGTTATGGACTGTCTTGACGTTCTGTGTTCGGTCTACGTCATGTCGAATCTCTTGATAACGCATCTGAACTTTACCAAATGAAAGAAAAAGAAAAGTAAAAGTCGTCGATTCTGGGTATTAGTGAAATTAACCTTTGAATCTTGAAATGTCTTTTCAGCTATTTCCGCATCAAATTTAGTGTCGATAACCTTCAATAATCCTCGTTCGGCCTCCTTATTGAACTACATCTTTATTTTCGATTGCTTCAAAGGAAATGGAGCTTTTACGCTAGTTACTGAATAAATCTTGTTATACCACTATTTCTCTGCAGCTACCAACTCGACTGTACTTGTGGGAGACGCTCCCGCGCAACGCTATGGGAAAGGTGAAACTTCCTAGCATTTAATTATTTGTCGTAGACACTCTTGTTTTCTTTTCGATTGGATCGCGATATTACGTGAGAATGATACATTATCGTGTTTGATTCGTATTTCCAGGTGAATAAGAAAGACTTGAAGAAAAAACTAGCTGCTGAAGCTTAATCAAATCATTTGGTTGCAACGCCATACCGGAAAATGCTTCAGTTTTTTTTGTTCCCTTTGTTTCCTAGTTTTTCTTCCTTTGTGGGTGCCATGACGGCCTGTTTTCAGCAGTGGTGCTGATAAGTAGTAGAAGGGTATACGTACATGACATATATGTTTAATAATTTTGAAGACGTGGCTATGGATGGCAGTGATATAGCCGGTCACGGAGATTTTGACGTGCACAGTAGGGTGTGTTGCCATCACAATGATATCGTTTTGGCTACTAAAATACTGCCCAAATCGTGGGAGGCAGTGTTTTGGTGACCAAATTGCAAATTTTTGCACCACACATCCTACCGTGCGTAGAGTCTCCGGTTCCGATATAGACAATGGTTGTTTAGGAGGGAGTAGCTGCATTGCAATTCTTCTGGCTGTATGTATACCCAAAAATAAAAATAAAGAGTATTTTCAATTGATAAGTATATCAGGTTATGAGCACATTTCGTTTTTATTTTTATTTCTTATGATTATGTGGTGATTAGGGCTGTAAACGAATCGAGTTGTTCGCGAGCTTGGTTCGGCTTGGTTCGTTTAGTTAACAAGCAGAGCTTGAGCTCGAGTTTTAGCCTCGTTTATTGAGCTTGAGTTTTGAAAGCTCGGCTTGGTTTGTTTAAAGAGGCTCGTTAAATAAATGAGCTTAGTTTGACTTGGGTTGGCTCGTTTACTAACAAGTTGAGCTTGAATTCGGATTTTAGGCTTGTTTAGTTAATAAGTTCAGCTTGAGCGCTCTAAAGCTTGACTCGTTCGACTTGTTTGCAGCCCCGGACTCGTGATCAACCGGGTGCATGTTGTAATGCAGCTGTAAATTATTCCATTTGTATTTGGTAAGTACATGTTAAAAAATATTTACAACATAAAATTTGAAATTTGGTAATTATGTGTTAAAAGATTGTAGAGAGAAGAGTATATAAAATGTAAGTTTAGTAGTAGTCAAAGTATACGTATTGACAGAATGATCATACAAAATTATGAATTATTAGAAAGTGAATATATTGAGTATTGTGACTCAATTGTTATTAAAGATTGAAAGATGATTGACGATGTGACACGGAGTATAAGTTAGATAGATTAAATGACAAGAAATAAAGAGTTGATAACGGATCATATGACACGGAGTATAAGTTGGATGAATCAAATGACGTAGTGTTTTTGGGATATTCTCTGACTCCAAAAGTGTTGACGGAAAAAATTTATCGTAAAACTATCAGTATAAACATGTTAGACGGCACAGAGTGTTGGACTGCTAAAAAACAACATAGTTGGAATGAAAATGTTAACTATACCTTTGGTAGACATTACGAGATAGAGTTTGAAGTGGCATACACGCGAAAAAGTAGGGGTAGCACTTAGAAGGTAAGATAAGAAAAAAATAGATTAAGTGGTTTGAATATGTTTATCGTTAATTAAGTGGTTTGAACATGTTTATCGTAAACCGATGGAAGCGATAATTAAGAGAAATGATATGATTACGATAGACTAACATTGACTTTAGAAGCAATAATTCGAAGGAATGTAAGTTTTTTTAATATCTTGGAACACAATTATCTCAATAATATTGTACTTTCTGTTATAAAAAGTCGTATAATTATTAGAGGTACTTATTGTTTGGTCCTATTTATAAGCTATACTTAGTGTTTCATCATATACACTTTTAAAACTTTAAGTTTTGATCTTATTTTTTCAAAAATACCTGAATTATTTTATATTTTAATTTAGCCTAATTTCAACAATTACCCTAAAAAAAAGGGATACAGTTAGTCCCTTCCTTTTCAGTTTGCACCCCCTAACAATATCATTCCAAATTGAATCATGGTACATTTGGTGATGACAATTGTGATTGTAAACTAAGCTCGTTTCTACCGTTGATGGTAAATTTGCAAATGGTTAGTTTACTATGTTCTACAGGAACTTACACTGTAATTACCATAATATGGTAACTTGACATGTCATGATAAATTTATGTATTTAGCTATAGTAAATTTAGTCTGTATTTTGCAATAGTAATTTACAGATCATGATAAATTTGCATAGTAAATTACTACAACTCTAATTTTTTTTTTAATTTTTAGCGATAATCAATTTGCATATCATGGTAAATTCCTCCCGCTCAAAACGTAATAAAACAAATAAAGAATGACCATTTGCAAATTATGGTAAATTTTCAGATGATTGTAACTTTTTGCAAATCCAAATTTTTTTTGTTCTTTTGCGATCATCAAGGTTCAAAGTGCATATTATGTAATCCAAAGATAGGATCAATATTTTAGTGAATCATCAAGATTTTATGTGATTTCGTGTAAAAACTTTGAAGATATGATAAATATTACAATGAATCACTAAGATTCCAATGATTTCATCTCAAGCTTCCAGAGAAATATGTAGTATCAAAATTTACTATTAGTAAAATACCATTCCAACGATTTAAGATTCCGGCCAATATTCTCAATACTCGGTGAAAAATAATTACTATATATCAGAAATTATATGTTCAGATTTAAAAAAGAATAAGAGGGTAAAAATACTCAAAAGTAATAACAAAAATAAGACGAAAACATAACTTCAAAAAATGAATGAGATGAAACCCTACGTTGTATGAGTTAATAAAACCTTGATTTAATTTACTCTAATTATAATTATAATTAATGTCAATTGATTTGATTTGATTTGATTTAATTTAAATAAATATTTTTACACTGACTCTCAAAATAACCTTATAAAACATTACAATCTCTAATGTCTTACTATATATTAAGCAAATGTATATCACACGAAACCCTCTCATTTCTTTATATATAAAAAATCAGACATTGTTCGACTTCATTCAATTATCTCTCTCTCTCTCTCTCTCTCTCTCTCTCTCTCTCTATATATATATACATACATATATATATATCTCCCCGTTGATTTGATTGCATCTATTTATTAATTTTGTTACTATTCAAGTACTTATTCCACTCATCCTCTGATTAATATGGTGGTTAAGTTCTTCATCAGAATTAATATAAAAATATTATTTGATAATAATTTTTTGTGCTCTCGTACATAATACAAATACAAAGTATTTTTTCTTTTATTTGTTAATTATAAAAAAATTAAGTTATAAAATCGCGAATAATCATACAATATAACCTTAGAAACTTCTCGACTCTTTTACCATTGTTTGTCATCTTCAAGATTTAGTTACTAGGATTTTATATTTTTAACAAAATAAAAAAGTTCTTACTCACACTATCACAATTATCTATGTATTTTTTCAATTGCGTCATTTCTTATGTCTTACTTGTGAGGACCTCGAATTTTAGAATTTTAATAAATT
>JABCMJ010016901.1:0-11710 GCA_014822125.1 Arbutus unedo
TTGGGTTAATCCCACATTGGTTGTGTGAGAAAGTTTGTAGTCTATGCACTCTATACAAATAAAGCTATTGTGTTAGGGTGTTAATATCATCCTAGACACTTCTCTCTTTCTTTTATATCCCGTTATCAGTCACCATGTCATGAAGCAAATCCAATGAATGTAACATTAGATGACAGTTACAACGGAAGATGCTATAGACCACAAGGCAACAACCTAGGGAACGAATCACTAACAAACCTTCCGATAGCACCAATTTAGGTTTACTTGCTACATGTGATGATCTTTAAGGAAAGTACGTGCAACAACAACAAGGGCAACCTCAATGCAACAAGATAAACCAAGTGTTTAATCCTCAACAGATATAATTAGTATTAACTATTCAAACACTAAGCCTCCTGTCTAACGTGAAATGGCTATGAGGACCCCAATGGTGCAGGGTTATCGAACTACTAAAGTTTCTCAACACTATTTTAGCACATCAAATTAGAAGGCATCACAAGTTTTCTTTGGTGTCTTCACGTAAACGATATGTCCCTTATTTTGTGGTTCCAGGAATATATCTTGAGAAGTTAATCAGGCCATTATTTATACCTCGAGGATCAAAAAAGTAAGTCAAAAGAATTCACTTAGCCAAATCCCTGGAAAAAAAAAAAAACTACATGGTAAGAGCCTTCAATTCATTGGCTTCAATCATGGCCATGTCAAGGATATCTTCTCTCCAAAAGACTAGGGGCAGGGGAGTCGTTCGAGATCTTCATTTCTATCAATGCAAAGATCCAAACGTAACTTAAAAGACTAGCGTACACCCCGTTTTGTTCACACGCAAGCTCTTAAACTCTTGATAGCCAAGACCTATGGGATGAATTTAATGCATAAAAAAAATTACTCTAATAGGCTCTTACCCCCAAAAGGCTTCTTCTTAGAGATTTGAACGCTCTTTGTTTTGTCACCGGAAGAGAAAGTGAAAGGGGCTACAGCTACGCCTGAATATAGCATAGCGAAAAGGGACTACTTTAATGAAGAGCTAAGGTGGTTAACAATTGTTACGTAAGGAATGGGTGTGCTATTTTAAGAATTTAAAGAAAGTAGGTTGGTTCCTGTGGTGTAAAAATAGTATTTCTACACAAAGCCTAAGGGGGGACGCAATTGGTCAAGACTAAATAGAGTTTTCGCAAAGAGCAAATGGTTGCTTGTCCATCTTTTCTGCAAATGTCTATATTTTCTAATATAAGAGTGGAGCACCCCCCAATCAAGTTAGCTCATTGCTCACCCTTGATCCAAATTGGCCATCCCATAAAAGCGAGGCCTTCCAGGCCTTTCAAAAAAAGAAACTTTGCCTTTGGCCTTGAATACGACTAGTTTTTTTGGAGGTGGTGTCTACAGACACCTCTTGGAAAGAAGCGGCCTGGGTATGCCCGTAGTACCCTAACTTTTCTATTTCTAAACTGAAAGGACTTCTTAAGGGAGACCTCTACCTTTGGAATCAATATCTTGTGTTGTGGAATAGATTTTCTCAAACTGTATTGAGGCCTCCAATCAGTAAAATTGGTTTTCCAGATGAAATAAACAAACCAGAGTAGGGGGTTTAAACCAAGTTAACAAGAAATCATGCGAAACCAAACAAAATGATTGAAGAATCTCAAATGAAGCCAAGGAGAGAGGAAAGGCGGATAAAAAAAACACAGAACCAATAAACAGAATAAACTCAGGACTCCAAGACATGTAATTGCAATTCCCCACCGAAATCAGATTATTTAAAAACCTAGCTCCAAACCCATATGGGAACATGCTTTACAAGTTGATAAAAATCATTGGAAAAAAACATGCTGATCAAACATTTTCAAAGGAATGCAAAGAGATGACGGTGTAGACTATGAAAATCGCTGGATTTTGAATGAAAAGGAAATTTACTAACCATTTCTGTGGCAATTCGGAGTAGGAAGAGTATATTAGAGTTCGCATCAAATTTTGCGTAGAGTTCTGCTTCTGGGTTTTTCGGGAAGATGGACTCACCACCGAGTTTGATTAATCCGTTCACTCGTCACTAGATTGCAGAGAGTCCTATGGTTAACGCCGAGCTCTTCAGTTAACCATGGCTTGTAGGTACTGGTGACGTTAGGCCCATTATAGATGTACTAGATTGTAAGTTTGGCCCATTATAAGAGTGATGTTAGAGATGGTTCTTGAATTTTTTTTTATCAAAATATGTGTTTTCTGAAAATTAATCATAGAAATTGGATAGTTATGAAACTATTCATAAAAATAGAGCAAAACGTCATTTGTAATGACTTATTTAGGTGACATGACGAAGCGGTTCCAGCGTGGATATATTGTACCTATTGTACGTCATTCATATTGTCGCTTTTAGTGTACGTGAATAAGATTGGCGTATTAGGGTGAAACTTCAACGTTTCACAGATTAGTAAAACGTATCGCACACTTACTACAGACTTCGTTTGTCATTGTCGTCCTCTCGCAGCGTTGAAGGTTCCGGCCACTAGACATATTGAACAAATGAAGAAGACGACCGAATACTACATTTGCATCGTCTTTTTCATTTGTTCCTACGATTCTATCCCACTTTTGCGACCGTATGAGAATTATTGTTAATATATTGGACAAATATGCAAATGTAGTATACAGTATACATATGCTATATATACGATATACATATAGTACATACGGTCCCAAATGTATGGCTCATTAATGTACTAAAAGGTGGTGAGGACTTTAAAATTTGTTAAAATTTAATAAATTTGTAATAAGGATAATTTTGTCAACCAAATGACCTAACCTATTAATACTTTTAAAATAATGGATCATAACTATTTGTACTTTTAAAATAGTGAATTCTAACTCAACAAACAAATTATGCAGGACTTAATGAATTAATTAACCCAGATTTGGAGTTTTAACTAATTTTCCCATTTCATTTTTCCTTGGCCTAGTTCATTCCTTGAATATTCAAGATTCATCTTCCTACCCCAACCAAGTTCAACCTTTATTCCCTTGAAATTATGACATTTAAACTACTACTCTCCACCGATATAAACCAACCTCCATTACTCTCTTTTCCACCACCAACATCAGAGATAGCAAAGAAGCCAGAGAGGTAAAGAGAGAGGACTATTGCTATAGGAGGAAGAGGATCAGTTCGAGTCTAAACGTTTTCAAAAACCTCGCAATTAAGGTAGGGGATCCCACCTAAATCCTTAGATGTGTTATTTCAATGTTAATTACCATGTTAGAACTTAAAACCACGCATCGATGGCCGTCTGACGCGAATTCAAAAGAACTAGCGGATGACCAGACAGGTCAAGCAGACGAACTATTGGATTGGGGTAGTTTACCAGTCAAGTTAGGCGGTCGACCGGTCATCGCTCTGGATGACCAGTTGTGCTACCAATCCCCAATTTAGCAGATTGTTGATCTTTTAATCATTGAGTGTAACGCCCCAATTTTTCGAAAACGTCAAAATAAAAGATTTAACATCAAAAAACTAACTTATTCATTAATAAGATAAGTTTTGATTACAACCGAAATGAAAATACATTAATACTGGAATAATATAGAGCTTGACATAAGTTAGGTGAACCATGGTGCTAAAGTGTTCTCCACGAAAGTGCTATCATTGGCCACGTCATCAACGACACCTGGCATGAAAGGCCAGGGGTAGAGAAGTTACACCAAATGAGCGATTGATGCTCAATAATAAAAATCCTACCCATAGCCTAATTTATGCCACAGAACGTGTGATGCATGAACATGTCATGAATAATAATGATGAATAAACGGAAGCCATATTAACAATAAATAATCAGAGTATGATGTGCACAATGTAAGTCAAAGTCAACTTTCTAGACTCAGTCTAAATCTCGACACGTGTCTGACTAAGACTCGCAAGTGTCCAAAGTTCATTTCAAAATTTTAAATTTGGGTCAACACCAGCGTTGCCCATAAGTCAAATCTATTAAAATAGTGTTATGATGTAACCGATCAATATGGTCCCAACCCTTAAGCTGAACCTCGTATTCGACGTATACGTACCCAAACATTGGCTCTCGCATCCCATGCTCCCAATCATTATGCTCCCGACATTATGCCTCCCATGTGTCGTGCCTCGATAAAGATTCTAACTCCATCATCACTTATGGTTTTGTTTTCAAAAGACACGACATGGCTAAAGAACATAACCGACTTATGACATAACTTGGCTAAATACATGTGACGTGACCGACTTAGCTCCAAGATGTAGCGTGATGGTACCAGACATAGTTCGGCTAAATTCATATATCGGTTAAAGACATCCTAACACAATCTCTCCCTGGAGTAATATCACATCTTTTTGACACATCTCAGTGTTTTTCTCAAAATCTCATTTATTGTTCAAAAACACGTGAGGTACGACTATACTCAAGGTGGTGTGTACTTAAACATTCATTACTAAGTTGACACATGCTTGAACAACAACTTAGAGAGTTAAAATATTATAATAACAACTAGGATGATAAAGGTAGCATGAAAATACATGGTTCATGATTTCAAATAAAACATAAAAGGTATATAAGTATAAACACGAGTTATACATAATTATGAAAAGCAACATAGCATAGAAAGTAAAACATAAGTCTTCAAGCATAAATCGTAAGCCAATAAGCATAAAGCATAAAAGCATAAGTCAACCGGTTGGTTCAATAATGGTCATCCGGTTGGTTTAATGTAGGTCATCCGGATGGATTACCCTAAAGCGGATGGTTGAATATGATATCGAGGTTGAAAAAATTTAAGTTTATGTTTTGGTGTTGACTATATGGTTAGTAAGAACATATCTTGGTTTAAAAGTTCATTTGGTCTCATGTTTGTATTAAGCTGAAAAATTTGATTTCTGAAAAAATGGCTAAGTATGAAACAAGTAAATTTTTGAAATTTTGAATTAAAGAATAAAAAGTGGCTGTAATGGTTCGTTGAATTTTTCTAATAACAATGGTATACTCATTTGTCTCAAATGGATAAAGTTAGGGTAAGTTACGAGTCATTCTTTCGGAAGAAAAGACATAGTTTTTCATTTTTGTACTAAAATGGGAGGGACAAGATTTTGATTTAGTTGGAATCTAAAAATTCTGATCATGCCATAGTTTTCAAATGGGAAGTACTTCCTTATTTTCATTAAATAAATTAAAGTAAAGAAAAGTCTTTACTTAAACTTTAGGGAATGAAAATAAGATACCAGTGAATGAATAGTAACCAGTCTGGATCAGAGAAACCAGTATAAGTCAATTTGCAAAGTCATCCGGATGGTCCAGAAATGGCCATCCGGTTGGGTTACAGAAAGTAAAGTATTTTTTAGATACAGCATACAGGTTCATCCAGATGGTCCAGAAATAGCCATCCGGTTGGACTACAAATTTTACAGTATAAAACAAATACAGAGAAGCATCTTATCCGGATGGTCCAAGAATGACCATCCGGTTGGACTGTCTCCTACGAAAATTTACAGCTCTGGGTTTGGTTTTCATGACTTCGTGAAGTTTAAATCTATGGTCTATAACATAAATTGAGGTAAGAGAAGAGTTCAATTACCTTGAATGAGGATAAAGGAAGTTTGAATTGAAAGAATTTTGCTTGAATTAGATGAATTCACCTCAATTGGAATATTTTCTTCTTCTTCTTCTTCTTCTCTCTATTATAAATTGATTTCTCACTCTCTCCCTCCCTCTCTGAAAATGGACTTTCTTACTCTCCTCTCAATAACCTATTTCGAAATTGAGATTGTGATGGCAATTCAAGATGAAGAGGGTCCTTTTTATAGGAGAAAGGTGGAGTGTGAGAGTGGCCATAAAATCCCTGAGTTTTCAAAAACCAGGTGAGATACTATGGAGGTTTAAGATCAAACTATGGATGACAGGAAGTTTGGAAGAGGAAGAAGGAGGTTGGAGATGAAAAACCAGGTTCCATGGATGTTTGGGCTTGAGTAGTGAGCAAGGGTTGATGCTTCATTGGTAAAGAGGATGATATCCAAGTTTCTCATTCATGTGCAAGTGATTAATTACGAAGATTTTCACCATGTGCAAACACTGATCTTAGATTTTCTGAGATACAACGTATAAGAAGATGCAAGAGAGGAAAATGATTAAATGAGATAGTGACCAAGATAAAAAGGATGGTCTCAAGGGTCATGGGTCAACCAAATGGGTCACGGATTTGGGTTTTGATTATGGGCTTGAACCATAAAGATTGGGCCAAGAACTTAAATGGGTTAGAAGAGATTTGGGCTAAGCTCACATACACACACACACATTCAATTACCAAAATATGTATCATTAAGCCTAAATGTAAAATGCATTAAATAAAACATTTTGAAATTGAATTAAATTTATTAAAATTTCTTTTTTTAAATTTATTAAAAAAAATTGGGCCTTTACATTGAGACATAAAACGAGATTATACACTTGTTCACTCCGCACATGCCTACACGTAGTATCATTGATATGTCCACGATTTTTCGTGAGATTTCGTGAGAGTAGAAAACCTCATTTGAGACAATGTATGTTGTTGTTATACTGTTGACATTATTATTTCATTTTACAGTCGTTATGCTGCCTATTTATTGTCATGCATGTTGTTATGATGAATTTGGAGAGAACATAGTATCATATCATTAGGGACATTGGGTTGGTCTGAATGACAATCGGATCAAGCGGCGGAAGAATGGTCGAGTGATCATTATAATTAAGTTAAGTCTAGGAACAACTGGGAATAATGAAATAATAATCAGTTTAGGTGTTCTAGATTGTGGCGATTCGGTTGGATGAGGTTAACTCGTTTATTTTATGTATTGAAGGGTCCCAACTAGAAGAATGAGAGGTATGGTTGAGGGTGACTTCAGGATCGACCGTGAGGACAGTGAATCTCGGAGATGGTGATGATCAGTGTTCTGGGCAATCTGGAACTGAACGTGAAAATGTTAAGATGTGTTGGTTGGACCTAATACGCCGCGTTTGTGTAGATCTAGGTAAGGTGAGTTTGAATTGATTTGAGTGGACGATAAAAGGTTCTTTCTTTGCAAGGTTAACGATGACTTAGCTGGGTACATAACTCAAATTTGAGGTCATTAAGTCTCCGTTGTAGGTAAGGGTCAATCCTACCTGAGGGCTTTACGCTAAAGTTTAAGAGTAAGATGAATTCTCACGGATGGGGTCCTAGATTCACATAAGTTAAAGGCTAGTAATAAACTAGATATTTTCCATTTGTTACTACAATGTGTTATATCATGTTTATGCTACATTTTTGTGTTGGATTTTTCGGGTGGTGTATCCTAGTAAGTGTCAAAACTCATGATACAAATTGTTATCCTAACATATCACGCTAGATTTAGAAGAAGAACATGAGACGTAGCTGGAGCAACACGTTCTAGGGATACAACAGTGAAGACCCCTATGAGTCGTGAATTTCCTATTCCTGAATTGATTTGTATTAGTTTATTTATTTAAAACTAGTGGCTCACATGTTAAACTCGATCTGGGTACTTAGTAATTGTATGCATGTAATTCAAGATTTTGCTTTTGCAACTATTATAATCTTTTCAATAAATGATAATATTTCCTTTAAATGTTTGTTTATTTATTAAATCAATTTAAAGGATTTTTTTTTCGTTGTAAAAAATCAGGGTATTACAGGAAAAATAACTAGTTATGTATATGAGTCTTCTTACTAAAACCTTTTGCGTTTCCGAACAAATAAATGGATTAATAGAGTCCATTTAAATCTTGCAAACCAATATCAGAGGAATGAGACAAGAACAAGAAGGAATGCGACATACCAGCCACGTGATTAGTGGCGCAAGGACTAGAAGATTTCGTCTTTAGCCAAAAGTCTATCAATCCTTATTTGTTCGTAAAGTCAGTGATCAGGATTGTTGCTAGGAAAGATGGACAATTGCATACTGCCTTATCTTTATTTAGAACAGTGTACAACTTTAGAGAGAATACCATATGAATTTATTTATACCGAAATCGTTTTTAGCATGTAGATATATATGATTTTTAATAATATGGCATAACAAGAATGATTCTTTACACAAGTCCACATGTGCATAATAGAAGACAAGTCACCTTTTATATTATATGGCAGATTGAATCCCACCCATCACTACCAAGGCTGCCCCATAAGGCTGAATTTGATTTACCAATTGTTTTCAACTTGACTACTTCCTTGGTTCTCAATTAGTACTCACTTTGTTCTTTGTTTTTTTCCCTTTCTGTCTTCAAAAATCACTTCTAGAAACTGGGACACAATGTCTTGGTGGATCAAGAGTCATGTGCTAAAGGGACGTCTATATCGTGGTGGCGAATGTCCAAATCATTCCATGTCTTTATTTTGTTATGAAATGGCGGTACCCTAAACGGATGAGAAATATTAGACGGTACATACGTCTTATTCAATTTCTTGAGAAGTGTATCTTGATGGCCAGGCTATATTCTTAACACGTGCAAATTAAATAGATCAGATATAGGATTGGAAGGAATATTTCTTACATCATATAAGCAGAGGCGGAACCAAGATCCGACGTTTGGGAGGGTCGAGATTTTTTTTTGGAGAAAGGGAAGAGACCGACTATAATTTGGGAGGGCCGGAATGTATATTTTTTATAATTTTTAAAATTTATACCTGGGTCTTAAATTTTTTTGAGAATTTTGGAGAGACCCAAGCCTCCCGCGGTCTCCATATAGTTTCTCCCCTGCATATGAGAGTAGAATTGGAAAAGTCAGTACTTGAATAAAAATCGTCTTTTATCGGAGCCACATAAAATATTTTGTGACCAATAGTCATTCATATAAACACGTATTCTATTTTATTCTTGTTAATTGAGAATTAGATCCGCAACTACTGTTCTTTTACCAATCTATCCCTTATAATTAAACAAACAAAAAAACATAACAGTCTGCATTCAAGTGGGGTTGAAAGCACCAACCAAGTGACAAAGGGATGTAAGGTCAAGTGGAGTCACTGCATCTTAGTTAATTCAACTATTCTCTCACGATTTATGCAAGTTATGAATTTGTCTCAATTGGTTTTAATTTTTGTATAAATTATCAAATTTTTTCGAAACATTCAATCCAAATAAAAAAGAAAATATTCATATCATGTAGATATTGAGGAATTCAATTTTCAGTTGTTTAACAATGAATACGTATTAGATTGACTGCTTATTCAGTAACTAAGATTTTGACTCTGTCCCTATAAACAACAGGAGTATCATATATATTCCTGTCGATAAATCACTCTATCTCTGTCTAAGACCAACAACTTGAAAACACAAGAAAATATATTTTTGCCTGTACATCGAAACCTATTCAATCGGAAAAGGAAAGTCTACTGTGAAGAAAAACGACATTGTTTTGTCATAAAAAATATTATTCAAACACTGTCTGCAACACATTTTATTGTGTGACGTGCACATTAGATTCTCCTATCTTATTCAGTCACGCTTTTGATATCTCCCCACACTTAGACGATCTCCACCAAACCCCTCAAAAACAAAATACAGAAAGATTATAAATTTTAGTACTTTTTGCATGCTCTAGCATATACTTCGAATATAAATTATATATGAGTAATGCCCTTCAAGTACCAAGTCCTATTATAAAAGATCATGAAGTATTTCAAAATCTAATTAGAATATATCATTAAGGTAGCAAAATACATGAAAAAAAGTAATATAAAATGAAGTCTGTTGAAGTATGCTTTAAAATCTCATTTGTCAAATAATAAAATAAGAACGCTTTAAAATCTATTTTTTGGTTGGCACTCTACCAATTTCTTCAATTTGTTAGTAAAACAATATTTTATGTGTATGTGTATTGAATACTGATTTTTTTGACTTATTTTAAGTCTTGATTAAAAAAATTAACAACCAGTTGAGCCTGTTTGAATATAGTTTTTGTGCTTTTATTAATTAAAGTATTAAAAGATCAATATTTTATATAAGTAAATGCTTTATCAGTTTGACCAGGTATTGGCTATCTTGGAACATTTCTTTTCCTCTCTCTCTCTCTCTCTCTCTCTCTCCATTGGGCATCTTCTTTTGGGAGATAGGGAAAAGGAAAAGGAAGAAAGTCACAGATGGTCCATAAATTCCGTTTACAATATAATCATAGTAATCTATATTATAAAGGGTAAATTGTGTTGGTTTGATATTATGTATACGTTATTTATCGCCTAACGGACAATAATTAGTAAGACCATTTGTTAATACTGAAACTCGGATAAATTGTAAAAACTCTATCTTATATTTGATTTTAGAAAATTCTTAAAAATTAATATAAATTATTTCAAATATGATATGAATTACATTGCGGTTTATTTTGCTAAAAAATTCTAAACCTTAAGTTTCAATACTAATAGTATTTACCTGATTTTAACGATAAAATAAATAACATTATTATAAGTTTAAAAGTAAAGGAGTTTAGAATAATTTATCCAGAGATCAATATAAAGGGTGGAAGTCTCTAAGCTAGCTTTTGGCTGTTTTGTGTGAGGTCCGTTGGATTCCACGTGTTGATTCTTCTTTGACAGACGGTCAGCCGTTTTACCCGAAGGCCTTTTGTGTGGGGCTGGGTTCCAGATTCGGGTCCCATGTAGTCAGCCGCCCCATTTTCACGGGGTGGGTTTCTAACTTTCTATCTTCTCTGGTAAGACATAATCTCGTCCTCCTTGAGACTTTAACTAACCGCCCCTAATAAGTGATAAATAATGTATAAAAAGTGCATAAAAAATTTAAACTGTGGATTCCAGTAAGTTAATGTAATTTTTTTGTAGTGCTTATGTAGTACAGACAAAACGTCATAATTTTGTTTATTTTTTTTTATCAAAATTATACTATTTTGATATCATGCATGAATAGATTGTAAAGGAGCCCCAAGCCGACCAGAACAACCAGCTAAGACCGACCAGAAGATCTTCTGCTAGCCCAGCCAGAGAGACTGCCCAGCTCAAACGAAGCACTAAAGGAAAGTGCACTATAGTTTCTCCAAATTCATCGTGTGCTAGGCAGTGGATAATATATAAAAGATATAGATATGTAAAAACATGTCATGATATTTGTAAATATGCATTGATATCTATAAATTAAAGTGTATATTGATATTTGTATCTATTTGACATCATGTACATATTATTTACCGTCTAGTGGACAATAATTAATAATATTATTTTTTAAAATACAAAAAAAGAATAATTAATAATTATTGTTTGACATCATTTGCATATTATTTACTGTCTAATGATGTGATTTAGATGTTTCCTCATAATTTAAAAAATGTTTAGGTCAACATATTATGAAAAATCAATCATATCATCTATTGGTAAGAATTAATTTCAAATTAAAATAAAATCTCATATAAAGCATTTATAAGAATCATTACCGTTAATAAAATAGAAATAAGAAAAAGTAAACTCTCAAATTTCGACTCTTATCGCCAAATCAATTTCTTAAACCTATAGAAATCTTGGTGATCTTAGGACGTCTCTTTTTATAATTTTACACGTATAAATTTTTGAAATCTAAAATTTTAAAAAATTATCGGATTGTCTATATATTTATAAATTAAATTTATATTTATCATTAAAAAAGACAATTTCGTATCTGAATGGTTTGAGAGTCTTGTTTATCCTTTAAGTAGATCATTTGCACTAGAATTCTATTTTTTTT
>JABCMJ010016905.1:0-14973 GCA_014822125.1 Arbutus unedo
GCCGGGTCAAAGTACAATGTAGTTCGTTATTAAGAGCATTAGATTTGAGAGTTCAATAATTGAGCACTGATTTGTTCATCTGAGTGACTTCCCTCAACTAGAGGTGGAAGGTCCCTTCACGATTTGTTATTTTGCAGAGTTTGATTTTAAACTCGCTTGAAAGCCAGTGTGTTCGGCCACAGTTTAAGAAACTTTCATGGTAAGAAGTTTTTACTCACTTATTGGTGCCATCTACGAGAAAGTTAAATTCTCATGGCAAAAACTCCAGTTAACAACCAAGATGGGAAACAAGCGAGCAACATGTTCAAATACCCACGATAGGCCCCAAAGAAGAGCAAACCAAACCCATGTAATGCCCAAACCGGTAGCAAGAGGTCTCGTGCCTACGGGGACAACCGTTCAAAAACCTTCAAAAGGTCCAAGCAGGACCAAAAAAACACGATAGACTGCGAAGGAGGGAGCACATCATAGAAGATTTGGAGCATGAATTCTTTGAGCAGTATTGAGATCATTGGGAAAGGCTCTAAACAAATAACGTTGGGCTAGTTCTCCTCGTACCAAGACTAGGGATGCTGGCTGCACAGGGTAGTAGACCCGAACAACTAGTAGCCACCTCAACGAAACACTTGATCGGGAATGATGGAAGACGGAAAAGCTCTCAATGGGGGCAATCCCAAAAAAAAACATAGAAGTGTCGCAACCAATTCCGATATAATGTGGTAAGGGACCAATTAGGGAGACTCACTCATTAAGGATTCCATAATTAAACAATTTAAGAATTTTCAAAGTCATCATTTAAATAGAAACATTAAATAAAATTAGACTTACAAAAACATAAATAGATAAACCATTTCAAATACCCAAAGAGTGAGTAAGTAGTCTATTACAACCATTCATAGATAAAGTCAAGATAAAACACAAGTTCTAATTAATTGTCACAACATAACTCTTCAAATAATATGAAAAGCAGAACCACTAACTTTAATCCATATAACTAGGCACAAGCGCCTCCGTCTTCATTACCTCCTCCGTCTTCATTACCTAAAAATTTTCATTAACAACATCATTAGCCAAATTTAATAGTTTGCCATGAATTAGTCACAAAATCAGTTTCAATATTGTACCCAAGTTATTCAACATATATATTGTCGCCATTCGTATTTAAAGCTGGCTCCTTCATAACCTTAACTTATGCAAAACAGACATTTCACATTTTTTTGGACACATTATTACCATGATTTTCCGAACGAAGGGTCAAATTGTCTCCGTTTTATCCAAAGCTTCTGCATTCACAGGTGCTCATCTTGATGTTTACTATCTTTAGCTTTTGAACTGGAACCATTAGTGTCTCTCTTTGCTGAACCAATGGCCTTCATTTCTCTACATGCTTTGGTCTCCGATCTTCTTCTATATACATGTATCCCTTCTTCTATAGTAGTATTTTTTAAGCTTTTCTCCCCCTCAGAATGGCTCGTGATATTCTGTGAGCCAACAGTAAACTTTTCAGCAGCTTCCCCATCCAAAGAACTTTTCTCCAAAAGCAAGTCAACTGTCATAGATATCTGAGGCAAGTTCTCATGTTCACATTCAACTTGGCATCCCAACACCCGATCAACCTGTAGTATACAGGAAAATGAAGTAAAATGTAAAGAATCCAATATGATATCTACAACATTATATGTCTGACTTAAAAAGAGAACTTTAACCACTTCACCAGCGACATTTAAGAATTGAATATTGTCCAACTCCAAAAACAAAATTACCGGTTGAACTTCACCAGGAACATGGTCTTCCCCTGTTAGATTTTCGTCTTGCAATTGGTGTGACGTACCTTCTGCTTCATCAGCCACATGCTGCACCAATGGAAAAATAACACAATTAAACAAACAACAAAGCTAACATTTTGACTATAGCACTACTAAGCGAATAACAAGCGACAATCAAAGAAAAATCTGTGACCACAAAATACAAAAGAGAAACTGATATTGATTCAGATTAAGCATGGGAGGAAACTCTGAGAAGTAAGCATATTCGTTTGCATTGTGCCAAATATTATAAGTGCATCTTAGCAGAACAAGTGAATCTGACTATTGGGAAATAATATATGAGAAGATTGATAATAAACTAGAACTCTGGTAGTCATGCCATAGTTTATGCAGTGTTGCTATTTGTGGACATATTCTGCACATAGCAAGCAATGTTAACTTTTCAAGCATTTAAAATTCAAATGAAAAAATACAAAGTCGTGATTGACAGTTTACTCATGATCAACTAATAATTGTTATAGGTGTATCCACTAAAGGAGTGTTGAGGAGAAACCTGTATCGAAATATGTGCCCAGTTGTTTTTGAAAGAGAGATGCAGTGTTCCAAATTTTACCAGAACTATCCAAGCCCAAACAGGTTCTTCCCCTACTATATATGTACTCCCACAAGAAGGCAGACCGGAAAATTCAATGCAAGGCTAGTGCTAGGACTACCATAGGTTGACCATTTTATGTGCAAACATAGATTGAACCTAAGCACTATTGGGAGGAGAGCACATTTGCAAGCCTTGAAGTCTTCGAGAGCTTAAAGACTCAGGGTAATGAGTAGTGACGGTTCCCAAAATTTACAATAGACGGGCTACAAAAGTTTTCCACAATCAAGCACTATGAGCTACTAATCCACTTAAACATAGATCAGTTAGCACAAAAGTTTATGAAGTATAGTTTACAAAGGATTCTACAAATAAGCACACAAGTCCACTTTTACGAGAGAGAGGTGGGCATTATTTTACACATTGAGGGATCATTAGAAACACCATAAACATGTGTGGCAATATCAGAGGGGAACGTGCTCACCTAGTCTTTACCTAGATTCGCTCCTGGTAAGGAGCACCATGTAGAACTTTCAACAACATTAAGAGCTCCCCAACGAGACAAGGATGACAAAGACCAAGAAAAAGGTTCAAAGAGCACAAGTTAATCACTTGGCTGACCAAACCTTTCAGGGGTAAACAAAACATAGAGCCAACTTTGCACTTCCTACAGTTTGGTCTACCAACGCAAAAGTTGGGGTTGATCAAATTGGAAGGCTAGCAAGAGTCAAGACCCAGATACAAAAATTGCATCTTGGTCGATATGGACAAGTCTCGTGGATGGAATGAGGCTTTCAATGCTTGTCCCCCTCTTGTTCGAACAACATAGTGGCACGTGTTCCGTCCTTATTGGCTTCCCAAACTACTCTTCCTATTTTCCTCTCGGTTCATCTTCTTCCCCAATGACTCGAGAGGCTTTTCGCATATTCATCTCCCTAAAAAGCTCATATGAAATTTGGTCATCAAACACACTTCATTTATTCTCACATAAAAATTCATTTATAAGTGGTTGGGTTACCAAATGATACCCCTCAAAGGAGTTTAGCATCCATTGAGAGTAAGCGCAGCTTGTGAAACTTTATACAAATGTTAGAATACATGGAGCCTTGGCATTATCACACGGTATAACCTACATTTTTCATCCTAGTGTATTGTTCTTTTTTTTAATCAACTATTGTCTTAATCCACTATAGTCTCACATATAGACACCCTTGGAGCTCTAGTTGAGCTCCAAAGTTTAAGTTTAAGTTTAGTCATTAATCAATGGTGTTATTCATTTAGGAGGGCAGAGAATACCTATCCTTGTTAATGTGTGAGGAAAAGGTTGCGGTGGAAGCCCAGAATCCCTATTGTGCTGTGAAACCCCAAAAGTAACACCAAACAAATATAAATCTTGTCTTATCGACTCCAATTAACGTCTTCATTTTGTTTCTCCTTATTCTCTTAAATGAGAAGTATTTAATTTGACAAACCTTCATTGACCAATTTTTGTTAATCCATGCGATTTTCCATGTAATTAGGCTTGCATAAAGGAGCAAAGTGCATGAGAAACTGACTATCCAGAGAACATGAACAAAACTCAAGCTTGGACAACAAGTAACTCTAAGCAAATTTAACACTCGTTTAAATTCACACAAATCATCAACCTGAGGTTGAAATAGGTGAAATGTATTTTGCTTGATCTTATAATCATGGTACTTGACTCAGAGGTCTTTTTGTCTTTTTAGTTCTTCAATGTTTCTCTTTGTTATTAGGAAAAGAAAGATGTTTACGGTTTATTACTTCTTTACCGTAAAACATATACATTATATACAGAATGAGTACAAGGTAAGAGACTGATACGCCTAATACTAAACAACTCTAAACACTCTTTAATACATTGTGATATACTTTCTTTCTATTCAGGCTTTTCGGATGATTAGTGGACCATTTATTGCACAAATAACAGATATCGTCTCTCTCCCTTCTTCGTCTCTCCTTGGCCTCTTCAAACCTAGTGGAAGTTTACTCTCTATCTTTCACAGACCTCTGAAAAACTTGGGAGCTATTGCTCTTTTCCATATTTTGCTTCTCCTGGCTATACCACTGTCGTCATTTGTAATTAACATGGTCATACTTCAAACAAGTACTTGTACAAATTGGTTGGGGTGAGTAGGCGAATTGATCATAAGGAACAAATGACGGAGATTGGAATGTAGGAGATGGATACCAAAAAGTGATTCAGAATTGTAACAACCCTCCATAGTCAAAGAATGTCGATTTAGTTGGCTTCGAGTTCCAAAAGGCAACCCTTTAACATAGATAGTTAGGGTTAAAAGGCATACAGGAGCCAACATGATATGTAGCTGTCCTTCCCTAAGGACATATTTTCTAATTTTGACAGGACACTGATTCAGTTGGCACTAAAACCAATATTTCAGAGAGCCAACATGTTATCCGAGACTTCCCTAAGGAGAGAGATAATTTCCAATTTCTAGGAGACTATGGATAGTTGGCACTAAATGAATTTTGTATCTTATTACAAAAAGGTAGGTACAACAGGAATAATAACTGATTTTTATGGTTTATGATCTTGGCATTCAATTCCTTTAGGAGTAGATGAGTTAAATTTACTTTATTCTTGAAATAGGTAATTTCAATTATTTATATTGCATATCTCTATAAGTTCAAGCAATATAAACAGCATACCAAGCCAACGGTGAAAGAATACCTTTGTAAAGGCCATATGTGGAAAGGCAACGTAATTATTTTTTCACTCAACTGAGAAGTGAAGGTGATGTTTTCTCAACAGTTGACCCCCTCCTTGGCACTGGGTTAGGGTATTGTTTAACCAATTTGTATGTGGAAACCAACTCATGCAATATATGTTGGAATTTATCAAAATAAAAGGGTTTTTTAGTTGGGTGTTTTATCAAAATTTCCTTGTGCCTGAAAGGCTTCTCTTAGAGTGTAGAGTTTTGTCCCATATTGCATAGGTGGGGAAATGTTGAATGGTTTATATAAATGAGCACACCTATTAAGTTGACTTTAATAGCTTAGCTCTAAAGTAGATTGGCTCATAGGTGCTTCGCACCGTAAATCGGAAAAGCCGGTGTGCTTCGTACATCCACACCCACATATGCATGCTCGTACGTGAGCGTGGCAATGGGCCGTGTGCTTGCAATGTGGCACTTTGATGGCGCACTTACCACATCGGCACGAGGCAGTAAGACGATGCTAACGTGGCACGTGTGTGGCGGTCCAGTCACACTCAAATGGCTCTTTGTCTGTATCCATTCGTGTGAACTGATTGGGTGTGGGCGTGTCTGTTTGAAAGGGTGCAATCCGCACCGTTGGATCTAATCTAACAGTCAGACGTAAATAGATACAATCTCTTATTGCGACTTGGCAGTAAAATGATGCTGACGTGGCACGCGTGTGGCAGTCCAGTCACACTCGAACGGCTCCATGTTCGTACCTATTCGCGTGAACCGATTGGGTGTGACCGTGTCCATCCGCAATGGTGCAATCCGCACCGTTGAATTTAATCTAACGGTCAGACGCGAATAGATACAATCCTACACGATTGGGTGCATCTACGTCTATAAATAGAGCCCAGATCACAACCATTCAGTGTGATTAAAAATTTCATAAACTCTCTCTTTAAAAATCGTTCTTCTTGTACTGTCAATTCGTTACTTTCCATAACTGATTTAACAGTCCCTTGGTTCATTTGTAATTATTTTTGGCTTAGTATTCTATCTGTCCTTCGTTTGTGCGAACGCAGGCAAAAGATCGTTTGATCGGGCTTCGTTGGATCTTCGAGACATATTCGCTGTAACCCAATGCACACCAACTGGTGGGGGCGAATACTGTTTTTTGGAAAGCGAGATTGGTAACATGCCTTGAAGCAAGTTCGTCATACTATTCATTTTACAAAGGTTCCAAATTCTGCACCAACAATATATTTATCCAATAACAAAATTTATTTTCTAGTAGACCACCTACATTCAAACTAGCAGAATTTAAGGGAAGAGGAAGCCTTACAAGATTGTCCTACTTCATCATCGCTTTATCAATTTCCTTTCTATATTTCCCGCTATCGGAATCAAGTACGCCTTCTAAACTTATTAATAGTTACCGACTCATTAAGCTCTCCGTCCACCATTGGACAATATCCATGGAGAGGTTTGGCCTCTCTTGAAGATGTCAAAGAAAATATATCATTTTATTGTTATTCAGTCATCAAAATAGAAGATTTCAGATATTCTTCCCAGTTGCTTAATTCAAATAGGACATAGTTCTCTTTCATTCTGTTTAAGTTTTAGAAACAAGGACCCTGAATAAAGGCTTTCTCCTTCTATCATGCATCATACCTAAGGGCTACATGTGCATACATCATACCTTGGGGCTACGTGTTCATGCATTATACATAGAGTTATGCACAACCTCTTCTAATTTATCCTAAGAGCATATATTTTCCTTATGAAAGCACTTTTCCTTCTAGGAAGCAAATGATTTATATACTTTTTGTTTATTGTTTATTTTCCTTACTTATATCAAACCATTCAACTTCCAAATAGTAAGCCTACGATGCTGGACAAGGCTCTCTAAACATGAGGCAGGTCAAAAGGTGACCAGAAAACACTGTTTTGGCATGTGAAATTTCCCAAAGAAATATATGCCCCAATACCTAGCAATCTAAAACTAATATTGTTCTATATCGCTTTATACTCCAAGTAATGAAGGAAACATTAGCAAAGAAAAGTAAATTACTTGACACTACATCCTCATTAGCTTCAAGATTCGCAGCCTAAAGCAGATTCAAAAAATGCATGTTCATTTAAGAAAACAAATGGGAAGAAGGAATGATACCTCGTCTTTTAGCTGGTTATCCACGCACTTGTAACGAATATCCTCCTTTGACCTGGTTACAGAAGCCCCATGACCAACACAAGTACGGTTCCGGAATGATTTTTTATTTTTGAGACTTGACAAACGTTTTGCTTTGGAACCACTTTTCTTAGAAGTGTACCTCGTACATTTTCCTTCATCAGTTCTTGGCTTCTTTTGACCATCACTGCCATGATTCTCGCGCTTTCTTTTCTTGTTCTTTTGAACCGAAACACCATCAGCTTTTTTCCCCAAAGATACATTACCATCAAATAAGTCAGAAATCCTCTCGGAAGAAACTTCCAATCGAGGAGAAATTGGCTCCTCTTCTCCTGGTCTTTCTATTGGAGATGACTTGGATTTTCTCTCTATCACTGAGGATAAATTACCATCTGCTGACCCACAAGGCGATAACTTTCTTTTTTTCGTCGATTTTTTCTTTCCAAGAACAGAATTCTGGGACATCTGGGATGCCTTGTCAATAGCAGACGTTTTAATCGCCATAGATTTGTCAATTGCGAGTTTTATCGTCTTCTTTTTAGATGCGAGATCCAGATGTTTTGTTGGCCCATTTGAGTCACCTTTCTGACAACATTTTGGACATTGCCAATCCCCAGTTGGAATGCGCTTAGGGGAAAAAGAAAATTAGTCATAGTTAGCATTAAACATCACCCGTTAAAGCAAATAAACATAAGAGCTAGAATTGCAATAAAACAAACATACCTTAAGAGGGGGATTAAGGCACTCAAGGTGATACGTTCTGGGACAAGTATCACAGCAAAGCAACTTTCCGCCATCATCACAGATTATGCATTCATAATAGTACTGGACAGAAAAGGAAATGAGAATATTACGAGTCGAAAGAAGGATTATATGCGCATTCATAATAGAACTAGATCAAGAAAAGGGAGAGAAAAAAAGGGCGTCGAAGATTAGCAACTCAAAAATAGTTTGTAAGTTCTTACAAAACCATCAACATGCAACATAGACATAAGAATAAAAACAGTGACATGCAACCATGTAGCTTAGGTTGCCCAAAAGACAGAAGAATAATCGAACTTGACATAACAAGTATGGCATAAAATGATACAGGAAAAAAAAATATTTGCAAAACAGGGAGCAATAACTTGGCATTTCTAGTTACAATCAAACCACACCACAACAAACCCACCCCCCCCCCCCCAACCACCACCACCACCACCACCACCACCACCACCAAATTTATATTGATTGTACTCGTTCTTCTTTTGGTGAAGATATTCTTGAGTTCACTAAGTAGGAAAAAAAATGAAAGAAGGAAATATAAAAAATACCCCGTCATCTCCTTTTTCCCTGGTGAAAGAATGATCAGAACTTAATTCAGTCTTCAACGTGCATTTAGAGGAAGAAGTACTTCTTGGGGATTCTGAAATCACGGATTTCCCTTTCTTATAATAAGATATGTCTGCAATTTTTTTCCTCTCTTGCTTCGAGAGCAAGTTTTGGTTTCCACTATCAGTTGAACTATTTTCCTTCATCTTTGATCCTGGTTCTTCCATTTATAATTAGCCTGACAGGACAAATGGACAGGAGTCAATGGAGGATTTCGGGCACTACACAATTATGAAAAACAAAGTAGTGGAGTTAGTTTATGGCAAGAGTAGCCTTCTAAAAACAAATAGATGAAATAACAGAGCATTAAATCAGGCCATGTAATCATAGCATGTACACCCACGGTTTCACCAAACACAGGTATGTGTGTTTATGCAACAAGATCATCAAGCAAAACAGGTTGCAAACAACTAAGTTATGTGCAAGTAGAATGGAAGATACTCCAACTCATACAAAGTATAGGAATCACAACATAAACCATAAAGAGGAGAAGACGTCAAATTTGTCGCGATCTTCCAAATATATCAAGTGCCCGTGCCCAACACCAGACACTTGACTAGGGTTTGAGATGTGTCCTATATACATAATAGAACATCCACCTAACAATGTATTTAGAGTTAAATTTTACCATATAACTATCCACAAACTCCAATAATATGCACAAAAAACTCTATGAAATGTGAACCCCATTTGACCTTAAGTATGAATAGATTATGGCAGCACATATTAATTACGGTGTCTACGTGCCCTAGGTATAGGAATCAGTTGAATCCCACACTTAGCTATCCGTTCTTGACACCTGTACTAAAGTCCACGTAACATTTTGATCATAACAAGAGCACCAACATTAAAACCAAATGGCTAATGATGCAAGGATTATGAACCCATTAATGCAAGTATCCCAAGAATGGCAGTAATGAGGACATGAAATGCATGAAAATCAATGGTCTGTCTACTTTTACCCTTGTCTAAGTAACATTTATGACTTGGTTATGGGATAAACGCCACCTTTTAGGTTGAAGGGAAGATCTTGAAATAGCTAGTACAACAATTGATCAAAAGTATCCCCCATAGTTTAAGGATAGTGTATGTTAATTTTTAAAATGTCTACAACATTAGTAGTTTTCCAAGGGTCTATACCATCTAACTGAATAGTCAAAGAATTACTTACAAAGTGGAAGGAAGACAAAAAATAGTGAGAAACTGTATGTCAGATGTAGTAGAGCAACACTTGACCATCAAGATAAAGGATGTAAACTTAATGCCAAATGCTCGTGAAAAGTTTGCATGTCAACTTACAGCCTCTATCTGCCATCATGAGGCACACTTTTCACTGACTTTTGTTTGGTGGATATACCTAAGACTCATTTTCCCAAGTCGTTCACAAACATAGACAGAACTTCTGGTGGTTGAACACCAAACCTCACAATTCTCTTTCTCAAAACGGCTATCAGTTTTTAGCATGACTGAAGGTGAACGTCATACAAACCTCTCAGTTAAACAAAGTACGATAGACGAGATCACCAAGCTAATACAATGTAAAAGAGAGAATGAGGATAATTAACATGTCTCTGAGAACAATTACACGACATGCACGCACGCACATGCACACACTATATACATGTACATATGTACGCTGCAGTTTGGAACTCCACGTAGTATGACTTACTAATGCAAAACTGCATGATAGATGAAATAACCAACAGAATACAATCTAAAGGAGAGTGGATAACTAAAGTATATCTGTAAGTGCACATACATGCATACATACACATATATATGGTGCAGTTCAGAACTCCACGTAGCATGAGTTATATATGTAAAACTCCACGTAGAAAGACTCAGTGATGTATGTTTCCCCGTAAGGAAAGTAAGATGCTTTGCAAAATAAATACTGCTCTATGACGTGGTCATTTAGAAGGATACCATGGAAACCGTTACAAGATCAGCGGGTAAGGTAGAACTACAATAATCCATCCAATAACTGAAACAGAAAGCGTTTTTTTTCCATGAGCAGCAAAATGAAAAGCACTTCAACAGAATAAATCTGGCAAAATTGCCACAAGCTGGTACACCCACAATAGTTATGAGAAAAAAGCAAAGAAACTTCCATGAGTGAAAACTAAAGTCAAACCAGAGGCCAAAACTAGACTACAAGTCACGAGAAAATAAAATAAGACTAATCAGGTTATCACAGAAACTATAAACATTTTGTTAATGGCTAGCAAAACATTAGCCAGAACCAAAAAAACTACTGAAACAAAATAAACGCGTAGACAGAAAGTGGATGAAAGATCATAACAAAAATGCCAATCACCCATTCAGATAAACTAATGCTCTTCAAACCATGTTTCATTCCAATGTTTTACTTGCCCTAAGAAGAATCTTTGCCACCTGAAACTTGCATTGTTCAGGTATGAGAACAAGGACAAGAATGGGAACACCCTAAATGTGTTGTGATAGGTGCAGATGGATTATGACACAACAATGTACTACTTTCTAGCAGTTAAAATCCAATAAAACAGTATTTTTTATCCTTTTCATGTAAAAAACATTTCTTAAAGACTTAAATAATTTTTTCTACATTTCGTCCTACCAAAGCTCAACTCTATCTAGTTTGTAAGTTCCTTAACATTTGATTTTATTCTCATAAGGACCATGTTAAGCAAATCTACAAAAAACTTTTGCGGATCCCCTTAATTCTCAAAATTTGCTTTTTCCGAATGAAGGTATACCTTGTTCATGACGTGAATCCAAAACGTACGAACATCCTTTGTGGCGACTACATCTACAACTACTTCAATGCAATCAATCAGACTCACAAAGTTGCAAATCAAAGACAAACATGCAAGGTAAATTTGAGTGAATTTCACATGACATTAGGAGTCATTTTCAAAATTTCCACCTCAACTGAGCCACAGAAAACAAATCTGAAACATGCAAAGGCCAAAGGTTAAACAGAAGGACATAACAACATTATGGGAACCAAAAAAAATCATGAACACCTTCCAGTTTTCACAAAATCTACGATGTATCAGTCACTGAATGACAAGAACATGGATCAAAAGAATTTCAAAAATCAGAGAACCAAAACTTTAAACAAGTACACTCAACTCCCACATGACCCAAAGCCCAATTACAGCAACATCTCCGTACCCCAATTCCACAGGACCCCCTGTATCCAAAACAAAAATCAAATTTTTCTTAACACAATTCTACTGATAGCACAACATTCACAGCAATCACCAACACTTGCATCACAATCAAGACCAAAATCAGTTAGAAATTGCATGGCATCTCAAAACCCACATGTATAATTGACAGATGAGTGAAAAAACAAGCAAAAAACAGTACCCAAAGGTGAGATAGAAGCATGCCAATCTCTCAAAGGGATCAAAAGCACAAGAAATAGAGAAAAGAACTCAATGGAGCCACAGCATCAGATTGAGATACAGATAAGGAGGGTAGAGGAGAGGGATTGATTAGGGCATAGAAAGCATATAGATGAGATACAGATACCGCTATATGGAGCGGGTGGGGCGGAGACAAATGAAATAAATAGAGGGAGTTGTAGAGTGAGTGTGTGCTTACGCTACCTACTAGCCGGTGACAAAGGACGGGTTTAACACTGACAACGCAGCAACAGTTGTGTCGTTGTGAGAGCCCCAGAGCGGAAAGAACACGTCCATTGGAGCCTTGCCACGTGGCAACTCAAGGACGCTTGTCCCCATCTCTCTCCTTTCTTTCCCTCCTTTGCACTTCCCCCAAATTTTTTTCTCTCTTGACCTCATTCTCCCCGTCCCTCTATAAAGAGAGAGAAGAAAGAGTACTATAAGTGTGTTTATGAGACCCCTCTCTCTCTCTCTCTCTCTCTCGTCCCACATTCTCTCTCCAACTTCATCATCTCATCACAACCCCTATAATGAATTCCACACTGGGTTTTGGTGGGAGTGTGCATCTCTTTTGCAATTGCAGCCTCTTTTGCCTTTTACTTTCAAAAAAGTTCGAGTGTACTCTTTAAGAGAATCAAAATCCTAACCCAATTGGCAGTTCTTCTCATCACACAGTCTATTTGAAGTGAGCATACTGAAAGCTATTTGGGTATAGATAATTTAGCTCAAAATATATACTTGTCATTGTGGATTATTTGAGAAAGTTTCTAACATTGAAACTGACATTATGGTTTGTCGATTCGTATATATACTTGGAACAAAACAAAACTTGTCATTCTAACTCTTTTATTATTCTCTTTCCTAACCTTACGTAATGTAGCCCCTTTTGATTGGTGGGATGAGATTTGCGGCGATGCATCAACTTTATTTTCCCATGAGGTTCTAGAGGAATGAATCATATGTTAGAACAATTCAATTTTTATATATTAAAACTACTCAAGCCTCTTATTATAATTTTTAAATTAAAAGTCAACCCATCAAAATTTTATTCTCATTCTTAGCTCATATATAGAATTGTTATTGTCCAGGGGAGTATGATCAACTCGTGCATATCTCAAGAAAAACATTAGGAGCAATTTGGAGTGGTGCATGGTGTTTGTCACAACCATAAAAATTATTTTTTAAATTATAATTTTGGATAATGCTTTTGATAATTTACTTTTTCATTCTATAATAAAATGATAAAAGCAATTTTACATAAACTGTGAAATTTTAACTAATTTGAAACAAAAAATGAATTTTAAAAAATGATAGTGTTTGATGCCAAAAGTTAAAAATAACTTTTTAAATTACTTACGATTCAAAATCTTGCCTTGAAAATGTACAAAAATCAACCTTTTAAAATAGAGCTTACATGAGTTAAAAATGAATTTTATGAGCTTGAATGAATTCTAAATTTTTTGAAATATGTTCATAATAATTATTAACAATTACTAACAATAGTATTTTAAATGTTCAAATCTTGATATCTAATCTCAAAATTTGTCATTACGCATACAACTGGAATACCAAAAATTATGATCATTTTATTTCTATATTTTCATACATAATCGAAAAATGAAAAAGATTCTACAAGAGTCTAGGGTCTCATAAGTGAATGATAAATACTGCCAAAGCTTAATACTGCGAAGGAAATTAAGTGAAGTACTCCATATACAAAGTATGGAAAGGTATCTATAACTTTTCCCAAATCAATGAAGAAGGGAGAAGTCAGTTGATTCTTCTGAAGAATCGAAAGTGAAGCGCTATGCTAGGGCAGGGGGACGGGAAAAGAAACAGCTCCGAAGAAAGAAATCAGGGTTCCAATGCTTCTCCGCACCTGACGAGATATGCCAACCTCAGGATGCTTTACTCCTAATTCCACAAGATTTCGAGACGGAGCTTAACTTGAGTCTCAATTAAGAACGATAACGATCTACGTATCACACGGTGCACGATTCCATGGATAATTTCATTCGATATCAACCTTTTCGAATCAGGAATGTTAAAAGTATACATTTTTGTCTCAGAATTAGACCAATTAGTCACCATTTTTAGAATTGTTAGGGCAAAAAAGTAGTCTCCTTGAAAATTTAAGAAATAATAGGTTGAGACGTCTTTCGACGGCATGAATTAAGGGCTATGAAGCGCATAATATATCTAGGGATAATTATTAAAAGGCTCTATCCCAGTCGAGAGTAAGAATTAAATGAACTGCTAAACATCGAGAATTTCATCCAAATGACTCTACATGGCATAATAGATTTAAGTGTAAGACTTATTAACGTACTCTCCGCCGTATCTTTTTGAAAGCAACAAGAACTCCTTTGAATTCTCAAACGAGGAAGGTAATGAAGTGCAATGTCATTGCAATGTTGCCATTTCTTGAGTTGGGTGATTACGTGTTACAACTATTCTCACAAGATGTTAAATTTTTAGTGTGTGTGAGACTAATCATTTGATGGTTATTAAGCAAGTAAAATTACTTATTCTGGAATATTATATTCTTCGTCATTAATATGACTAATCAAACATGATTGGACTATTTAGTTTATCGAATTATCACATTACTCATGCATAAGCCAAGTATATGTATAATGTCCTCCACATATACAATAAGGAAAATTATTTATAAAAATAATTCAAGAATTTTAGTTTCCTATATAATTGAGCTTCATCAGAGAAATTAAGACCAAAAAATACTTGCATAAAAATGTTATTGTAACTATACTTAAAAATGTTGAAAATTCAGTTGTACTCTTAATATATCTATTGAACCTGATTGTCATTATCTAAAAAATAATATTAATTTGAACTTTTTAAATCTGATCACTAGCTATTTTGATAGTAATGTATTGTTGGCCTTAATTTTTTCAAAAGTAAAAAGTACAAGAGTCTATGATCTCAAATGGGTTAAAGTGTCAAATAAATTTTTTGTAAA
>JABCMJ010016908.1:0-12987 GCA_014822125.1 Arbutus unedo
TACATATACATTAAATACATGATGAGGGGCAAAAATGTCTTTTGACAGTTTAACACATCTTTCTATTGTCTAATACATCTAAATTAATCTTCAAAAATGCTACGAACACATCACTTTTACACATTATTTTTACACATCAATTAAAACTACGTCGTTTTGTGTTGAGAAAAAACCATATTTATTTTTGACCCACGTCACTCAAAACATATTTGGGTATTTCTTAACACAAAACGACGTAGTTTTAAGTGATGTGCAAAAGTGATGTGTAAAAATGATGTGTGTGTAGCACTCTTAATCTTTCATCCAATCAATGGATTATTTAACACATCCTCCTTAAAAATCATATCAATGTGGGTCACCCCGCCTTATTTAATACACCCGACTATTTAACATACTCTCCTTATGTAACACACCAAAAACTAAAACGGCAACCAATCGGGCCGCTAAAATTTTGTCTCCAAGTGTATGTATGTAATTTTTCGATCCCCAACATCCCCCTCTACCACCCTTTTGCTGAGGAAAATAAGTCTAAATCTCTTATTGCCTTCAAAAAGAGATTAATTCGAGTTAAAAATTCGGATTAAGTTAAATTAAAACGTTACAAGTTTTTCACAATATTGTTATACTGATTTCAACATGACAGGTTATGTGTACAGATCATCTGAAAGAGAAGAGGGAATTGATCCAAGAGATACTCAAAGATCGAAAGCTTTCTAATATTCCCAAGATCAATCAGGTTTTTTTTTTTATAATTATCATATTTGTATTTTATTGTGATTTTTTTTTCCCTTTATTTTTCCAGATAAAAATCAACTTGTAATCTCCAAGCTTCCTGTTTATATTCTTTATGCAATATATTGTAAATTTAATTTATTTATCGTTTATGCAGCAAACCCTAATAATATGGGGAGAGCAAGATCAAATTTTCCCTTTGGAATTGGGACACAGACTGAAAAGGTTTGTGAAACTTTTATATTTCTTCTGATGAGGGTGCAAAAAAGTTAACAAAGAGGAGGCCCCACATACAAAATATTCTGAGTTTGGAAGAATTATGATAGAAAAAGGATAATTTTGAAGGAGCTAAATTAAAAATCAAGATTTTGTTGGACTTAAAAAACCGAAATTGTATTATAGATATTGATATCTATATATGTATATATATATATATATATATATATATATATATATATAATCAAGATATTGATATATATAAGAAAAATGAGATTAATTAGAAGTTTGGAGGTGTCATGCTCTCGTGTGCCCATTTTCGTCTCTCTTTGCTTTAGCAAATAGTATTAAACTGTATCACCATTTATAATTATCAACTTTTATATTTTCTAAATTTTTTGAAATATTTGCATAAAATAATATTTTGCATAATTTTTTGAAAGAGTAAAAACACCAAATTATGTTACGGATATATATATATAGAAAGAAATGAAATTAATGAAAAGTTTAGAGGTGTCATGCTTTCGTATGCGTCCCTTTTCTTCCGCTACTGTTTTCTCGATAGATTTGGCAATAGTATTAAGCTCTATCGCAATTTATAATTATCACCTCATATTTTTGTCTGAAAATTTGGAACTATTTGGATAAAAATATAGGCATATTGGGGAGGATGCTGAGCTAGTGATAATCAAGAATGCAGGGCATGCTGTCAACTTAGAGAAGCCTAAGGAGTTTACGAAGCACTTGAAGGCATTTCTTCTTGGTTCAATTTAAACTTCAAAAACACCCATGAAATTTGATAGTGAAAAAAAAAAATCTATTTATTGATGATTTGCAAATAATTCATGTGTAATTTGTATATGTTGTTATACATGAAATGTATATTTTCTGTACATGCTTTGTTTTTTAATCTCCTTTCTCCCAACCTTGTCTTGTTACTTTCTTCTGGTTTTCTTTTCTTTTTTGTGCTTAACAGGCTATCTTCATAATATCTATTATTTAGAGGGAAAAAGAATGATAACTATGTACTATTATTGCTAAACATTACAACATGACAACACTATCAACATGAATTAGACAACTTACCTAATCTCAACATACATGTTTACTTTAACAAATTAACACTCCCAAGAGAACAAAGAATCCCTCATCGATTCACGATATAGTAATTGATGAGTTAGAGGTATGCTCTCTTCTAAGTCTGAAATTCGATATCTCTCATGTACTATCAACCCTTATGGAGTCAGCCTATATAGGGCAAAATCCTAACTTTAAATAGGGTCCCCGCAAGTGGACCGTGGGATTGATCCCCCGAAAACTAGTCGACAATAGGTTTGGGGTAGTTCCAAAACTGGCCGGATACCTCAGCTATAAAAAAAAAGGGATTGCTCGACACTTAGTTATTTTTGCTGATCGCCCACCATTCAATCACTCACCGATGTCTTACCCGGGAGTTGGGGAGTGTAGCTGGTTGCCACAAAGATAACTGGGTGGATCGGGAGAGCAAGATGGGCTACCGAATGTTGTGCGGTAGCTTTGCCATCTGAAACGAAGGAAGGATAAGCAACAGGTGCAGAATAAAGAAATAAGTATAAGAAAGGCATTCTCCAGTGAGTATAGGTTGGTTGACTGATCAAATGATTCATATCGTCAAGTGTACCAATTCCAAATTTCATTCAAATTAATTGAACGAGTAGTGAGTCACCTTCTATCAATTGGTTATCGAATAATTACTCGGCTACGAAACACATGCCTGATCGGTCGGCTGAAGGGAAGAGTTCATTCTGTACAGACAAGATCCATTCAGCTAATCGAAAAGGATCCAATTGCGGACCCACTTGGCTAGATCCCACAATTAGCGCCCTGGAGGTTTTAGAATCCCGAAGACAGAGCACTCATTTTAATGACCCGCTCCTACCAATATGAAAAGAGGACGCCCGCCTAAAATCTATCCGTTGTCTACCCTATTTAAGGGGTCACTAGGTCAGGGACCAAGTAAGTTTTCACAATCATAACCTGTACTTTCAAGCAGATACTCTCTCTATTCGATTATTAACTTGATTGTCGGAGGGTCCTTGACCAAAAAATCACCCATAAATTACAACTTGTGTGCATGAACCAATCTAGGAGTGCTCGAACATTGAGCTAGTTTCCAACATCATCAGTTTGACATCATTTGTGGGAGCGGCTTCTTTTCTCACTAAGAAAAAATTCAACTGAGATACTCGAAAATCATGGTGACTAAAAGATCTACCCCTTGGAGGATGATGAGGGAATGACATCTTGGCGCCATTCTGTTGTTATGCTTGGATCTGTCATGTGTCCTTCAAGGTGAACATTATCATCATAACCAATGTCACTAGAGGTCTCAGTTGTTGCATGTTCCTTACTCTTTCTTGTCGGAGCTATGACTTCTGCTGTAGTAAGTTTGCCCTCCTAAAATCTCACTTTATCGACAAATGATGAGGAAATTCAAAGGCAACAACGAAAATTGAACACGTGCTAAAATGTGGTTTGTTGAAGGTGAAGTACGGTTCAATGCCGTATTTCAGGATTTCACTAGAATCACAAAAAAGAAGTTAAAATCAAACAAGAGAAGCAATAAATTAACTTTTATTCACTTGTCTGAGGATTTCGACAGAGTACAAGATCTGACTATGTTAAAACTACTCATAATGCAAAGTAAAAAATGAAAGGGGCGATGCTAAAATAAACTAACTATGCTTATTTATACTATACAAAAGATTTGCCTTATCCTTTTGTTTAAATTTGAACTGATCTGGTAACTCCCAAAGCCAAACAAAACTGCCCAACTACTGTCAACTGCTTGCTGGACCTCCTACGTTCAGTTTCAAATGTGCAACTGGCTTCATTTTTATTGCGAAGAGCATGTGTTCTACATATAAAATCCTCTTTATCAGGATTCGAACCATGCCCAAATAAACTTTCCTACATTAAGATCATATAAGGTAAACAATCCTACATTAGCTTTCTTGAATATATTTCTGTATCATTTTCACTTCTAGTCACTGAAATTCCTTACTAATATAGAAGTGTTCATTATGATATCTAGTGAATTTAAGCAACTCTGCATTTTTCTGTGTAAGCCTTAGATGGAAGAAATCAAGAGTTTAGCTTTGGAGGTGCAATTTCTGAATGAGGTACTTACTTACTCCAAACAGAAGCTTTCACATGCTTAATTTTGAATCTAAGTTCGATTTTTTGAATTTAAATAGATACATATAGATTTTGTCGTATCACTAGGTAAGAAGATATTGTTGGGGTGCAGACAACCTTCAGTAATGATTTGTGCCCGGAGATGTGGGGTGAAGCCCCCATGGCAAGCAAGTGCTGCAGTTCGGTGAGCCATTTTGGGAGCACACCGACTTGCAGCGAAAACGATGATTTCGGATTTAGGTGTGTAATTTCGGCCATAGGACCCGATCTATTTATATCATAGTTAGCATGTAGTTAGGGTTATAAAGTTTTGAGAGAAAATAGAAGCGAGAAGACTTTTACTCTTGATTCAATTTGATGGTGGACTAGTGTGGTTCCCGTGGTTTTTTCTCGTGTTAAGGTTTTCCACGTATATCTTGCGTCTCGTATTTTTCTTCCTGTTTTCATTATGCACGACAGTTTGCTTGTTCATTTTGTGATTCATTATTCCAAGATCTGTAAGGGCGTTGTGAGATTGAACGATTTTTCAATAATTCCGAACATATATAGCTATTAGCAAATCTCCCAATAATGTATATCGTCATATCCAACACCCTCTCTCACGCGCAATACTGTTTCACATTTATTTGTACATTAAAGAAGCTGCATTCAAAAGATGATAAAATGCAGATGGGGAGACTTGAACTCAAGGCCTCTCAGGAATCAAAGCTCTCATCTTATGTCAGATCACAAAGTAATCTTAAATGTAAGCTATTAGTAAATATAGGATCACACAATCTGTAAGAAGCTAATGAAAGATTTATTATCTTCTAGATTCAAGAGCAAGACGGAGGCAATCTCAATCATTACTCGATAGCTTATTTGACAGGAATACTTTGTAGCTTTCTTTCATTCATATGTGCTTACAAACTAAATGGCTTTGAGTAAATGTCGAACTTCTCTGAAGACGAAAGTTGAGGCTCCTGCAATTTTTTTTTCCAATTGATGTCAAATGTTATGACCCATTTGAGAAAATTATACAGAAATGTTATGAAGTTGTAACGTCAATAAAAGCTGACGTTTTGATAGTTTATTTCGTCGTTCTGGGTAGCGACAGTAATCATTAAGGCCATGTAATCCAAAATAGCATAACAAGTTTACATGGGTTGAATATGTTTGAGAAATATTCTTCTACCAAATTAATTGTTTCAAAGTTGATAGTATAAATCAATTGGTTTTTGCCTCCTTTTTTCTTTTCTTTTGTGTTGCCATGCGTAAGATATAATTGCAGAAAATGAGCTTAGAGAAGTCTACCTGTGTTCTGATAAGCACTTTTTTGATGAGGGAAGAAATGGGACCATTTAGGCTTGATCCTGGTTTAGCATCATGAATTGCGCAATGCATGGCATTGAGCAATCGACCATATGTCAATCCAAGTTCATTTTGTACGGCTTGGATGAAGCTGTAGGTCATGGCACCAGTTACAGTGTTTCCTGAGAGAGCCTGTAAAAGTAATATAAAATGCATAAAGAGAAGAAAGATCTCTGAGACTTGTTTCCTATATCCGAAAGAGAATGAATTATGCTTATTTTGTTTGAAACTAGCTTGTCATGCATGCATAATATATCTTCTTTTCGTCTAAGATTTATAGAGAAATTGATTATCAATTACTGACGGGATAATTTCCTTTATTCTCTCTCTCTTTGTCTCTCTCTCACACACACACACTCACGCTCACCTTGACTTTCATTATCTTGTAAGCAAGTTGAGCTCCACGTTTCTCAAGATGGGTGGAACAATTTTATATGAAGTCAAGATAAAGATGTTTTTGCGTAATTGCAATTAACTTTATGGATGTGGATGCATATTAATTGCATTGAAGAAAACGTACACATTAAACTGTTAGTGGTAAACACTAAGGTGTATACTGTTGTTCCAAAGTTATTGAGAATTCACTATTCGGAAATACTAAAACGGGCGATGTAACTCAATTTGTTAAAGCCTCAAATGACGCGAACTTTGTTTCACCCCACCCTTTTTGGAAGCATTTAAATACTTCCGTCCTATTAACTGTTGTTAATTCTTGAAGTTAGGGATTCTACAAAAATGTACACGTTGATAATGATTGGTTCCATGATTTTTGTGTTCTTCTTTTGATGATATTCCCATTATTAAACAACTCGTGCATTATGCATCCTCGTGCTTTACTTTCTAGGTCAGTTGGTCGATAATCCGAGCTAAAGAGGGAGATTGTTGCATGGTGGATGTAGTTCGTGCATGTTTATCCTGTACTTTGGAATGTAAAGTATCTGCATGATGTTTTAAAAGGAAAGGATACATAAAGTGACTACTCACCATGGTATCTAAAGTAATTTGATGATCATCACAAGCACTAAGTGATATGGCTAGCCCACCGCTTGTACCCTTATTAGTGGCTGATAGATTGCTGTGATCTTCCCACCTATTATATCCTTCCCTACACGACAAACAAGAATATGCAGTTCTTTTTTACTGCTGCAGTGACAGTTGGGCTTGGATCAGGTTATACAACTATTGTCGAGTTCAATTTACATTTGATGCTAATGCTTTTGTAGGTTTTTGAAGTGATGTACATTAATGATGATCCTCAAGTGTTTTTCCAAAATATAAAGAGAACCAGTAGGTCCGCAACTATAATCCTTATTGCTAGTATTATTACCTTCACTTTTTATAATAGGTCTGCAACTTTTTTTTTTTTGGTTTGTAAGCTGGTATATTTATGTTTTGGGGTAAGCCAAAAAGGTAGGTACAATATTGATAACGAACAAGCTTAATGGGGGCAATACCTGGTCACCCTGCACACAAATGGTAGATCAAGAACAGTTCCGCTGTGGCAAGCATCAATGATAGCATGAAGTTTGGCACCACGGGGTAGTGGCCTCACAATGGTGGCATTAATCTCATCATCCAGTATCATTCCTTCAGTTTCGTAATCTAGAGGGCATATTGTTTCATCGTAGCCATCCATCTCATCCCTGTTGAGGTCACGGAGTTGTGAGCCATGGCCTGAGTAGTGAAATACCAATGAATCCCCTGACTGGCATCCCTGGACAAGCCACTGAAAGGCCATTCGGATGTTGCGTTTTGTTGGTATCCGCATTGGGTCAGACTCTTCTTCTGCAAAATGATTTGGGTGTTCCTAGCTATGAGAAAATGAATTACATTTTGAATGTCTACATGTTGCAGTTTCAGGCTCTATCTGAACCCATCTATAGCTAGATTTTTATGTTCAAGGTTCCAGTATGATACATGCCAATATTATTACTCTTCCAGCTGTTTGTCAGGTTCGGAATTTAGCCTTTGAGGCCCTGTTTGTTTGACTGAACTAATAGTGAAAGGGTGTATTATCCCATATGAAATGTATAATACCACATTGTCCATGGTATTGTATGTCAATATTGATGGGATTTCATATCCCACGGTTCTTTTATCCTAGGCGCAAAAGTTCCAATGAAATCTGGGACATGTGGTCCCCTTGGACTTATAGTCCAATCTGAGGGTTTAACAAGGACAAACAAACGAGTTCTTACCGCATTTTTCCTGCAGATGTATGACTATTTGTCACTTCCTATTTGGTTTTCACTAATACTATAAAACTAGAAGTCTAGAAGATACCCAAAAAAACCCATCCCTATTGTCTGTATGACTCTAATTAACTAGCCTAGAACCTGCAAAATCCCAGAAAACTACAAGGAGGGAAAACTTAACCAAATTCGATTTAGTTTCAAGCCAAGGTCTCTACAACGTCACCATGCTCCAGTCAACTGTTTGATGAGAAGCTTTATTAGTTTAGGCGCCTGGTGTATATTTCCAGGCACTAAAAAATAGTCTGATGGGTCAGTTTGGTACCTCATGCCATTTCTCATGAGATGCTTGAGGATGCTACAATCCAAATTTCCATATCCTAGTTACTGATGTAAATAAGGTCGAGTTTATCCAAGATCCACTAGTTCAGCCTAAAATTTTCTGTCGAACCTTGTTTTAGCCTTGAACTGTTGGGCTGGGCAAAAGATCCAGAATTTTAAATATACTTAGTGTTAAGCTCAAATTTATATTTATATTGCTACTTTTACATGTTAACATTTATTTCAAAAGCAAGAGCATGTTGGTTATATTTACCAGTCAGGACGAGTATGGACTCGCTTGGAAATCCCAACTTTTCAACTAGAAAAAATCTCATACACCTGACATCATTAACACTTCCCTTGAGCTTGTACCTCCGCCCATAGTAGCTCACTCCACATAGTAGCGCTCGCTTCCTCCCATGTGATGAAATTGGTAGCAAGAGTGGAGGAGGTTGGATGGGACGAGGGTGATGCCCATAATTATATGCCCCCTGTGTTGGATAATTACTCGTTGAAGTGGCCATTGTGTTGATGTTGCTTGACATTTTGTTGATAAAACCTTTTACACAGTTTGTCGCTTGGCGAATTGAGTCTTGAGCTTGAACCAAAGGATCATTAGGTCGAATCCGGGTGACTGCTTTACAGACTGAACATTGAATGGTTTGGGCACCAGGTGGGACTAGTAGTTGCACGCCACACCAGCTGCATTTTTCTCTTTTTCCAGCCATTTCTCTTGCCTGTAGTTTAGTGGGTTGCAAAAGCTGATGGAAGGGGTCTCAAATGGACAGAGACTAAACCAGTGCAATATTGAGTTTTACTTTGAGATTCCATTCAATCCATCATTTAGGTGGTGTTGGAGAATCAGGTTCTCTTCTTTTCCAAATTTGATTTGGCTTTTGGACAAATGAATTTATACTTTGCTGTTTCTGATCAATACAAGAGAATAGAAACTGGACTGAAAGTTCAAAATACTTTATTTTTATAGCTATTATTAGTGAACAATACTCCACAGAATAAAGTCATCTGGAAAGTTTAAGACATTCATAAAGTTAAACCTTTGTTTGGGTTCTTATTCCAGTTGTGACTGTTTGATTCTTGGATTAAAATTGGCGGGATTAAGTGGGTGTTTGGGAGGGATTTTTTGAGATGTTTTTAGATTATGAGATTCTCATTTTGGGATTTTTAGGTGTTTGTGATGGTGATTTTAAAATTCTAATTATGGGATTCTAATTATTGGCCTTTAGAGCTACAATCTCAAAAGTAGGTCTGGAGCTACTTTTGAGATTATGATTTTGGATTCTAAAATTTTGTTATCATTCTATTCATAATTGCTCACTCACAATCTAATAATTTAATTATACTACCACTACCAAACACTTTACATATTCATAATATATTTACATAATTCTATCAAACACTTCACAAATTCTGATTATGAGTTTTCAGAATCTAAAATTTCAAAATCAGAATTTCAGAATCCAAAAACACATAAAAAAATCCCTCCCAAACACCCTCTAATAATTCTAAGACTAATACTCCCAAGATTAATTATCCTGGTACTGTTTTAATACCAGTCAAACTTAATCGCATATTTGATTTGGATTAGATTATTTTTAGGGTTTTGAATAGTGATGTTTTGCCAAAATTGTGTGGATATACGTATGTGGTGGCAGTGGTCATGGCGTGGTGGTGGTGGTGACATGGTGTCGGCGACGACAGTTTCAGTAGTGGTCGGAGGCAGTGGAGCAATGGTTGGTACAAACGAAATTCAATGAGTCCCACCTCCCCCAGGATAAAATAGTTCCCCACATATAGGTATTATAATAATCCTGAGATGTCTTGATTTAGTTTTTGGGAACCAAACATGGGATCATGCAAGATTAATCACGAATAGTCCAGTCCCACAAATAGTCTAATCCTTGAATCAAACAAGGCTAAGATCATATAAGTTGTCCTCCTATGAAGTTATTCACAATGCACCTAACATCTATTGGATCATGAGAAGTGCTTCTCTAAGGCTTTATGGGCAATTTATAACATTCTGTTCTTACTTGTTAGCCATAGCTTGTCTTAAATAAACTTCTTTAATGTTTTAGATTGGTTGATGTTGTAATTAGGAAGAGTGATATGATTATATTAGACAGTAGCACTAAAGGGAGAGAGAAATCAAAATTGACTCTAGAGGCGGTAGTTCAAAAGAGTCTAAATTTTCTGGATATCATGAAACGATACTCTTTATAGAGCTCGATCAATGGAGAAAATAAATTCAACGCAGGTGACTCTAATTGATTATGACTTAAGGCTCTATTTGGTATGGTCTAGTTTATGAGCTTTGCTGACAGTTGCGTTTGATTAAATTGATCATTTTCCTTGTTTTGAATCTTTCATAGTCACAACAAGATTATTTGAATCTCAAATCCAAAGCCAAGACTGGGTTTCTGCAATTGACATCTATAATGTATATAAAGTGGCGATTGTTCTGTAACTAACGCTGTGAATACGATAATCTTGTTTTCATAATTGGAATTATCTGACGATCGGCTGTGCAATTGGAATACGAAACGATATATTGTCTTCCAATAAGTCGTAAAGGAAAATCTTGGCTTCATTGCCACCATTTGTAGAACTATGTGGTCGTTTACATCTTCTGTTTTAATAAAGATGTAATATTTGGCACTTGAATGTCAACTGTCATACTATGTGATGTTACCATTACAGAATTCAACTGAAACAAATATCAAATATCTATTCATATTTTAGCATATATATAACAACTAGCAAACGACTCGTTCCAGGCTGAAAAAATCTCATAGAAGTTGAGGTTGGTTATTCGAGCGATTAGGCTTTTCTCCATAGTGAAGCCCCACCCCTTTAAGTTTCTTGCTCCTGGAGGTCTGTTTTTGCCAGGGGATGTACCTTGTATGAACATAGGGAGCAATGGTCGTCCCATGATCTTGATTGATATAACATCATGTCCGAGTGAGACTGAAGGACACACCACTAAATAGATGTCAAAAGTTGTAAAACGCCCCCAGTAAAAAACTCTTTTCCATCGGGACCAACCTAACCATACCCGAAAATAAGTTATTAGTAGGGAATAGAGCTACCAATCGGTACTAGTCTGTCCATTGGGAGATGCTTGGTCCAAACACGTGGGGAAACCGTCACAATTCACACTACTGCACTTTCATAAGGCATCCGGCTGAGCTACCAATTAGATCTGTCCTGCCTATCATCACTGATAGCCAACGACCTGAGCATCGTGATCAGTGGTGAACTTGGAATCAGTGCGAATATTGACAACATCAGAGTTCCCGTCACATGCAGGAATCCTTTTCACCGTCGAAGGCTAAGTTCCAGGGAGAACTGCCCTTATTGTCCATTGCTCCACTCAAAAGCTCCCCTCGCGGCCCATCGAGTGTTTCATTTCCTTTGGAGAAGGGACTATTGTCATGAGCAAACACTACTCGCTGAAGCAGAATCATGCTTAATGTAATGTAGGATCATGCAAAAAGAAAGGGATATCTTAAAAAAAGGTGACACCACGAGAAGTAACATGTTTCTTGTTTTCCAAATCATAGCATGCATACCCCTTTTGAAAAGAATGATAGCAAGGAACACGCCTGACAAAAGCCGTATCGTGCCAAAGCAGTGTTGTCATTTGCACGATTAGCACGTTTTCAGCAAGCGCCAAAACGCTAGTTGTACAAAAAAGTACTTACCATTGCTATTGCCAGAGCAACAAGTGTAAGGCTAGCGCTTTGAAGCATCTAGTGCTATTGCCTTCTTTGAAAGCAGGGGGTTAATATAGTCAAGTACTAGTACAGCTGTGACGTGCTAGGGACTGTACTACGTTTTTCATTTTCAAAAGTAAAGTAGCTGAGTTACTTGCCTTCCTCGTAAGTCCTTCTTTGCATGGTTTAAAGATTTTTGCTTGACGCAATAATAAAAAAAAAAAACAAAAAAGCATTAAGCAAGAAAGAGAAAATTGTGAATAAAAAAGCAAGAGATTGATACTCACTAAAATAAAGCGTCTACTCTGCTCAAGCTTCTTATCCAATCTATTCCTAAAGTCAAAGTAAAGAGTGCTTTGGTTCTAGTGCGGACCGAAGGCCTATGATAGGGTAGCCGACTTGCTACTAGGGGTGCTTTAAGCTAACGGTATCAATTTCCTAGTGGTTTAGCATGAATCGATTAGCTGTAGACGTCCCGTCAATAGATAAGAGCAGGTAAAATTACAAGCAAGCTTTAGCTAAATTTGCTAAAGACTTATAGTCGAATAAGCGAAAGATTCTTTCCTCTCATCTACTAGAACGGGGCCTCAGCCTTCAAAGCTTAGAGAACAGATTCTTTTCGGTAATGGCTTAAAGCACAGATTCAACTACACAGTTATTCTCTTTAGATTTTCTGTTCAAGAAGATGATTGTGATTCCATTCACTGGAGAAGAATTACAGTCATTTGGGATGACTCAATTTCAACCTCCGTGGAAATGTTTAATAGACAAATTGTTGGCTTATAATTAGACATTAATTCTTTTGATTAAAGATAAAAATGTAGTGGAAGAGGAGAAGACTTCAATCTTCTTGAACTTTTCTTTCTATTAAACTTTCTCTTTTTTTCACCCACTACTTTTTTAAGAAAGACTACATATTTATAAGAGCTTGTCCTACTTCCACGACATTTTAGACAACAACTCTTGGATTTACTTTCTAAATATTTCTACATTATAACTTTTGAACTCACTTTCTGAAGGAGGTAAAACTTAAATGAGAAATGTTAAGTTTTTTCCTGAATAAATCATTTAGCTCGGATGTCTGATCTTATACATAGACACATGTGTCGATCACATGAGAACATAGCTGACTGAGAAAGGTAATACTTGCTACATCTAGGCCGAGAAGGCCGGATCGGTGACAAAGCGATCTAAGAAAGGTTGCCGGATAAGTTGCTAACTTTATCACCCACGGCAAACCTCACTACAACAAAACTTAGCTTTCC
>JABCMJ010016910.1:0-18411 GCA_014822125.1 Arbutus unedo
ATTCTTGTTGTTTAACAAAAAAAGACTTTGGGCTTTGTACCATGTTTAGGGTTACCAGCACATAATTGCTTGGGCTTTTCATAAGAAGTTTAAGTCCCGAAATTTAATTGAAATGGACATGCTATTGAAGGAAATTAGGCTCACCAATCCACGATCCAAGAGGAAATTTCAAACCTAGTTGGGTCGGCCGATATGTTATCTAGATAATCCTATCAGAGGGAGCAGTACGCATCATAGATCTAGATGAAAATGAATTCACCGCCTTAAGCAACCTAGATCGGCTCAAAAGATACTATTCCTGAGAGTGCCCATTGGGTCAAAACCACAAGAGCGAGTGACTTAGGCAAACATTAGATCAAAACTCGCAAAGGCGGCCTAAGCAAAATGAAAGGCCTTATTCAAAATGACCTTGCTAGATCGAAAACTTGAGAAGGTGATACTAGGAAAAGGTAAGAGTGACAAAAAGAGAGTATTAACAACTGAGTGAATTATTTTCTTGAGCTACGTCACAACCTGATTCCTTACAAGGATACGTCATCAACCTTATTGGTTCAGCCCTGATACTCTCAAAATTGTCCAAAGTAATTAACTAAGTGAAAATGCACTATGCAAATCTTGTGTAAAAGACCATTGGGATTTCCCTTTCCATTAAAATTCATTCCAATTATATTAGAAGTTGGGACTGCCAAAAGAAAAGAAAACATGCTTCTGGATCTAACGACTAGTAAGGTAAAGTGAAGTAATAACAAGATTTACGATGATGAAGAACCTTTGCTCTGTTTGAGTTTGGACCGATCCCTTGACAACACTGCTTGTCTTGTCTTCGTTCCAAATGCAGGTAGTCAAACACTAGGGCATTCAGTCATGTGGAGATGAATCTTTGCACCTAGACAAGGATCGATATTGTCGACAATCCCTAAATCTGCATAGAAGAAATCCAATTAATTGCTCAATTAAAAATAGGTATCCCATAAGCATTGTAATGTGAAGCATAGCCAAAGAACTGTCAACCCTATTAATAGGGAGGACAAATCCTACCAACTATTATAACTGCTCCAGAAGGACAGTTTGATATGATATAAGCTCCTCGGGGGCACAGGTGGAAGGTACCTTTTCTCTAGCTCACATACACATGAAGTAAATAGAAGAACATGTAAGGAAGCAAAAAAAGCCAATCAAAAGTAGAATGGAAGTTGAAAAAGAGAACAAAATATACTTGATCACACAAGAGGATATTGTGTAAGGGCAATATCCTCTATGACAGAGACACGTCGAACTAGCACAGAACCTGGTCATTGCTCTACTTGTGTGTCAGATGTTGATGAAAGAACAAATTTCTTCTTCGGACAAGTCGAGAGATAATGGACAGCCACATCCCAATGAAGGAGGTTCCAATGCATATCTGGCCAATAGCTCTTTCTAAATTCACTCACGGGATGAAACTGATCTAATAGATAAATTTTGAAGTGAGAGTCGATCAAATCTAGAACTAAAGCCACAAAAGGTTTAGGAGCATTATAGTAAAGAGGGAGAAGGAAAGTTTGAGTTTGGGATAAAATGGATGAATAAGGAGGGGTAGTTATAACCAAGTTCAGAGAATGAATACAAAAGGACTCTAGAAGATTCAAAATGGCCTACTTCTAACTAGGGTGTACGCGACTCCAGCCCTATGTATACCATCTGGCAATGACAACAAGATTCCCTACAAAAAGCATCCCTACTTGGAACAATGAAAAAATTTAAAATTCAGAGCAGCTGCTAGAGCTAACATGCATTACGCCAAGCCATTATTGTGTAGTCTAGATATGAAATGGAGAATGGCAATTCCATCTTCCCAAACCAAAATGTAGTAGCCCGAGACCATTTTCAATCACCCTAAGACCTATCAACCTACTTGAACAAGTTCAATAGGGTTTTGTTGATTTCTTGAAGAAATAAACACCACCGACCCCAACTATTTGAAGATGCCTACCCTAGATTTGATAATGGTTTAATAAAGTTCATAAGGATTTGTTGAACGATTAGAAGCAATTTCCTCACACTTAGACTAAATTGAAAGGGTTATAGGATCATGATTGACATTCTGTATAAGCTGGCATCTACTCTCAAAATTGTGAAGTGGTATCAAAATAAAAATCTTAGAGGGCAATTTCAATTTTGTATTGTTCTAGTTAGTAGGTGCTTGTATTGTTGTGGTTGTTTCATTGGGTCTGTTGTTGGTCATTTGTATAAAGTGTCTTGTAAATAAAATTCAATTGAATTTAAAAGTGGAATCATCCATGCAAGTAATGGATCGAAATAGAAATAAAAGAACCATATTGGCAAAGAGAAAGAAAAAGCATCTAAGATATATACCAAGAATTGTCAAAACATGAGGCACTAAGGTTCGATCATTATCTAAATGGGTGCAGGCCCAATGCTAAGACAAGCTAAACTACGAGAGTGTACAGGTCTAAAGAAAAAAAAGGCACACATGCCCCACTATGTACCAAAAAACAAAAGAAAGAAATTCAGTGGCGTCTCCTCAAATGTGTAGGCGGCTCTTCCTTTGACTCCCCCGAGAGAACTAGAACCAGTCCCACCATCACCGCCGCCAAAAGTAGTCCCTTCAATTCCTTGACACATTTGGTTGGAACCAGCAACACAAAAACCCCTTGAGGTAGTAAGAACTGCCCTCTTCTACCATGAGCAAACACCCGAGTCCAAAGCAGCGCCAATAGAAGCTCTTGCATAGAAAGTCAACTCATTAGAATGAATTACAAATGAAAAATAATGCTTTCAAAAAACCAAAAGACTAAGTACTTGCGTACGTCTAGAGGGTGGTAAGGTCTCACCTTCATTGCATAGGCCATAGAGCTATTATTGCCCTAAGCAAGCTCGCAGATGAGCCTCCTAAACTCAAGTGACAACCAATAGGCTCTACTGCCTAGGCACCAAAAATCTATGTTTAGTTAGATTGTGAAAAATGATCCATTAAAAGGAAAAGAAAGGAAAGATGGAGATGGAAAGACTAGAGAAGCTCAAGGAGAGTGACCTGCTCTTAAGGCGTGTCCTAGAAGCGACCCAACTAGGTATTGCCCTCAGAACCTTTAGTAATGTAGCCTCTAGAGACGGGCTATGGAGAGGAAGCTGAGACTACTAGAACTCGCTGAACAACCAGAGGTCGCACCACAAAAGCCGTCGCATAGGTATTGTAGTGTCATCCTGCTCGGCAACGGTGACAGTTGGCATTGGCACTGTCAATTGAGCAAGCTTAGCCAAAGTGTAGCTAACTATCCCCTGAACCCCGGGAGCAGAGGACCAGGCACCCATGGGACATCTACGTCAACGAACTAACGCAACAACTAATTGTCCAACTACCACTAGTCTGAAGGGGCACTCCAATAGCATACGGCTTCTTACCCTCTCCCTACTCTGGGTGAGAAAGTCGGCCTTCAGATTCCTCCATAAGCCCCCGTTGAACCTGCATTCACCGGAAACCATGATTGTGAGATTAAAAAAAATGGAACAATAGGAAACGTGAAAGTGGAGATATACTCGCATGCTATCACCTTGTCTAGAAAGTGGCGGTAGGCATCTAGCTACTTCTTGCTCCACTTGGAGCCCTAAAACTTCCTGGCCCACCGAGTATTCACAAGAGGACACTTGGATTGGGGGTTGAGTGTTCTTGGGGGCGTACATCCTCAAGACCTCAAAGCTCCAATACTACATGAGATATAGACATAAATTGACAAATATAAAAAATAATAATGGAAGACAGGTGCAAATAGAATTAGAAGCAGTTTAGAATATACCTTGAAGATGTGTCAGTAGCTGCACATACTAAAATCGATCTACCTCGAGACAACTCCCTAAGAAGCTATATATGGTGGCCAAAGGCATCGTCACCCTAGTCAAAGTACCAAACTATCCCAAAGTCTTGAAACGTCACCAGATAAGCCAGAAGGATGCGATTCTACCCATTTGGAAATAGGGATGCTCCAAAAAAGTACATCAGAAAGGTCTGGGTAGTTGCGCACTGTTGTGGCAAGTATGTTAGGTACTTAGCCTCAAAGTAAGAGTACTAGACCATGCCCACCTCTAATTTTGGCACCCTTTATAGGAAGAACTCCAATATGGCGTAGTCGGTATGCAGCCTCGAGTCAAATGGGAACATACTCATAAACTAGTGAGCATCGCATAGTCAAGGGGAATCGTTATTATCTCCTCGCATGGGAAGTAGAAGCCTTCTACTAGAAGGTATTGGTGGTGTCCTACAACCTCTCTGCAGGGTTGTGATCACCACCTAGTCTCTCCACACAAGAAGGGACAAAAGCTTGGTTCCATTTGTGAGGACCCGAGATTCGACTTCTTGTTTTTATTATTGTAGTTATTTCTAATGGGATCTCTAGATTCGTGCAACGCAATCAACTCGAGAGTTGTACTGGGCATTGAGAGCTTCGTATAGAGTTTGAGAATAGCCTTATACATAGAGATTTTGTGGGCCTTTCGAGTACTTTACCGTTTCTACGTTTTTTATCGTTTGATGTGGGATTTCATATTGATTTACATTGAACTATTATGTAGATTTTGTTAGTTTCATTGGTATTTGTGTTGTTGTCAGTGTATGATTGAGTCATGCATGTTGTATGAAGATTTCGAGCATATTAGACAAATTTGTTGCAGAAACGAAGGCCGAAAACGCAGTTTGTTTAACAAAATAGATTCTGAAAATTTACCTGCTTGAGCGGCCTCTTTAAATTTTTGGCAGCCTATTTTGGATAGTAGGGTTGTTTATTTTAGACCTGTAGAAAAACAAAAAGTTTATTTTTAAAGTTTCTATCTGTTTCTTGCCTTTTGGTCCATTTAGGACTACTGTTTAAGTATGAAACTAGTTAATACTAGTACATATGAGCATGCATGGATGTCAGATGCCAAGTAAGAGATGACCCGACAATCGGAGCAGCCTGTGAACTCGACTCAGAGTCTTTGTGATTCTTTTCATGAAAAGCCATGAAACTACCAGGTTTAGAGGTAACCCTAGGGTCGGGGTAGCCCGTGAACTCTACAATAAGTTCGTGATGTGGGTTGCCCACGGTGCAAAACTGTCGAAGTTATGCACGAGTCATATGAGAGCATGATAGCATTGGTTATTTATTCAGTTGTTTAGTTTATTGTTAATAGCAAGGTATATTGTTGAAACAATCATATTTTACTCAATATGTTGACGTTTTCAATATGACTTCCTACTCGAGTTCTGACTTATGTTTTTCTGTAAACTAACAATTTACAGGTGATGATATGGAACTAAGGACTTAAACTTTAATTATGAAGATAGTTCAGCATGCTTAGTTGGATTTTCTATTTTAGAGATATACTTTCATGTTTAGCAGTCTAGTTAGAAGTTGTCAGGATTTATTTATTTATTTGTTTGGGCATTGTGGGTATGTTTTGGTTAGTTGAATTCGGATTAGTCAGAATAGATTATATAGCTAGTTATCAGTTATTGGAATTCATTTCATTTTATTAAAATTATGGTGATGCTAAGTTTTGGTTGCTGAGTTGTTCCATTACTTATTTCATACCCTAGAAGTTTGGGGTGTGACACCATTGGCTCATCCTCAGCCAAGAACTTTGTTGGCTTTGTCAAGGCTGCGGCTCTTCCTGTATCTTCAAAGGGAGGCTCCACAACTATTGTTCTTCCGTTGCATCTTGGGAGATGAATCCGCTAGTTCCCTGGTGAGTCAGCGAATTTTTCTTAAAAACACTGTGTTCACACGGGTCTTAGTTTGCGATTATCTAATTCTCATATATGCTTTGTTATATATTTTTGTTTGTCTACAATCTGTTTTAGGTACTGTGCTTTCCATATTATTTCTTTTGTATTTTTTTAGAATTAGTATAAACTGTTTATCTTTCATGCATTGTTTTATATACCATTTTCCTACCAGCTTAAGACAAACTCAAATTACTGAAGGAAAATAGTGTTGTTTCGAGAAACCATTTATGGAATTTTTATCTATTAAAAAATAATTTCTTGTATTACTTAGTATTTAGTCCCGTTTATTACTTTTTGTTCAATTGGAAAAGGAAAAAAATAGCGGTTCATGTTTTCTGTATGTTTAGTTAATAGATTTTAATTTACTAAATTGACTATTATTTTTAGTTAACGTTATTCGTAATTTTGTTAGACAAATTGTAAATTTTTGAAAGGAAAAATAAAATAAATTATGCTTTCGTGTTTTTAGTTGGTTAGTATTGCGTTTTTTTATTCAATTTAAAGGGAAAAAGGTACCACATTTGTGTTTTATTCAGTGATTTGGAATTAGAAGACTGCAAACATTTATTGTGATACTGTGATCGGGAGTTATTCGCTATTTACTGTTATCATATTTATAATCCGTTGATTTACTTGAATTTGATATGTATTTCAGAAATAGAAAACTAATAAGAAAATATAGTTGCAACAAGGGTGGCAACAAGATCCTGGTATCACTACTACATTTTGAATTGCTTGCACAATACACTTCATAATGTGTATAGTGTAAAAAATACAGACAAGTAAGAGGGTGTTTGGGCGCTTATTTTTAAGTTTTTGAGTTCTCTCATTTTTAAGTTTTGGGTGTTTGGGCGCCAGACTGAAAAGCTATTCTACAAAATCTATTTTCCGGTTTTGGAAAGATTGGAAGGTAAAAGTGAAAAAGAGGCCTGACCCTCCTTTTCACGTTCTGGGTTTTCCATTCTCCCCAAATGCAAACCTCTCTTCCATAAACACCCTCTAACTGTACGAGACCTTTGATAAGAAGTAGAAGACTGGTGATGCCAAGTCCAAGAAATTTATCATGGGCCGGTTCCTTGATTTTAAGATTATATATACTCAAAGACTATGACCAGTTAAGTCCAACAACTCTGTTGCGCCTGTAAATTTATTTGCCCCCCATGCGAATAAGAATTGTTGAACAAGGCTGAATGATTTCTTGACTTGAAATGCGAGGAAGCATGAAAATGATTTAACAAGTGAGACTTATTTAAAACTCAAAATTGCCACTTGACATAGAGTTCAGGTGTGTTAAGTCACCCACTAAAATCATTTTTGAAAAAATATCTTTAGAAAAATATTTTGATTTTGACTCAGAAATACGATTCTGTTTATAAAATAACTCTTTTTAGAAATCTGGTCTACGAAAATAAAGATGGGTCTGAAAATTTATTGTTATGAGTTGGGAAAGTGTTATGTACCCAATATCGCCTTTTCGGTACTTAATTTTTTCATATTAATTTTATTTTATTTTCCTTGGTCAAAGTTATTAACATCTAGTGACTGAATGTACAATTGAATAAAAAGTGAAACAGGGTTTGAGGGCAGGATCTCAACTTACGCAGCTCGATTCTCGATGACAAAAATATTGAACTAAGCATATGTTTAACTTTGATTGGAACGTGATATGCAAACTGGCATTTCCACGTCATATTCCTATTCTCAAAATGCCAGGTATCTTAAATCCCGATGTAGGGACTTTCAAGTTTAACAATAGGCCGATTCTATTTTATTAATAAATTACCATATTAACCTTTCTTGAAATTGCAATATGCTTTCTTGGCCTAAATCAAGTTTGTCATTATCACATGTTTATTCCTTTTTTGTTGACTACCTATGTCACTAGTGTTCCGAAAATTTCAAGGTTAACTTGGTGTATAATACCAACGTTATTTTGATCTTTCGAAAAAGCACAACACGCAAACTGATATAAATCGACAGTTTGCACGACATACTTTGATTTGAGATTATCGGGACAAAAGACTGAAAGATATGGACATCATAACGGTTATTCATATTTTTTATTTTCTAGGCGAGACATGTATTTGCTTAAATTTATTTTGTCCGCAATTCTTCATCCCGACAGCTACTTGTTTCACTATAGTACAAATTACGGAAGATAGTAAATGTCACTTCAATCACGATAATATGTCGCAAAAAAATAATGTGCATTGTGTCACGTCCTCAATTTCAAACATATATGATCACTATTTACTATAATTAAAACCTCACAAATACTCAAAGGTAAACCCAAAATTCTCAATCTTTTCATCCAAGGAAGTAAAGCCAAATTCAAGTTTTGAGAGTATTACATTAAAATGGGCAATTTTCGGCCCGATACATATATTCAATGAAAATCTAAAGTTAAACTTTTACACCATTTGATCCGAAAATAGACACAAAATGTGTAAAGGTCATTACACCTTTCAATAATGAGTTTGCGAAAGACTACATGATCTCTATCAAAATAGCTCCCAAAATGATGCATCATCTCATGCACTTCAAACACTCCATGCTAGACTCCTGGTTAGGTACCTAAAATTGATAGGGTGAGCTACATAGCCCAGTAGGAGAATCTACACCAATATTACGAACATATGAAATGAATTGGTATGTTACACAATACCGAATAATAACATAAGCATGAACTTACACAAAATATTCTAGAATATGCATGCCCAATAAACTCACTCATTGCATCATCAACCTGTCCATTACTTCATACAAACAATCCCAAATTTTTTTATTTCATTACCAACCTGTTGTCATCCATTTCTTTCATAATACTTATGAGATTCTCACGCTAAATCCTTTACACTAATCAATCCACAACGCTCATATCGATTCAAAAATTATCTTTCCAACTAGCACATCACCCAATAGTGGCTAGACAATATCAAAACATAACTAGCACATTTTCTAATAGAAGCTAGACAATATTAGGATCCAACTAGCACATCTCATGTCGGAGGCCAGACAATTCATAACTAGCGCATCTCCCATTGGAGGCTAGATGTATTACTATACATTTCTCATTTAGTTTCTTTTATTCATGCTTCACAGTTCAATGTCCAATTTTATACAAGATAAGTCTACAACTCCCATGCAGTTCAGCAATTTATGGAAAAACAATACTCCAAGATATTAACGCAATAATCTATTCCAGTAATAAAAGAAACGAGCAACTAAAACATGGAGTAGTAACATGCACCAACACATCATAAACCAATAAACTAACATCATTTCCATGACAAATTCTCATGACATGTTTCACAGTAAAAGTCGTTCCATTGAAACTCATCATGAACTCACACATACGCGCATCAATCACGACGGACAAGGCATCTCAGCATATAGGGATATCAAATCGTACTCTATCTCGAATCACATATAGCCCTACATCTCATGACAGGACAAACTAACCATCCTCCTAAGGGGTAAGAGAACTGAACAACGCATCTTACACACAAGGGCAATCAACTCACACTCTACTCCAAACCACTCATGGCACAATGATTACGATGAGTCAAAGCCTATCATTCTTCCACGGAACAAGAGAACTCCTCACGACACTAAGACATAGTGGATCACCTCTAGAAACAATAATGCGAAGCATAAACTCAAGGAAGAAGAATCTCTCCCACGAACATATCACCGCACGACTCAACCTACGGTCAATAGTACGGTACCTCACAAGTAAAGTTCCAGCCTAAGGGTAGGTAAACAATTCCACTCATTTTATATGAGAGATATAAAATGATAGCACTATCGACACGGGTTCATCTCCGACCAAAGGCACACTCCTTAACTCCACTCATCTCCTACCTAATTATAATATTACCAATACCAAGTAATCCCGTCATTAGGGCATGTACCACCACTCAATCCAACTTTCACCTCTTACTAAATATGGTAACTCTCGTTTAAGTTTTCAAAACGTTCAAGTCATAAGTTGAAAATGTGATTCATATCTAATTTCGATATTATTCAATAACTTCATAAAATATAAGATTTTCTTTCAACAAAATACCATTGGTTCTTATTTAAACCTCCAACTCTCATCTCATTGGTTAAAACATCATCCGTACCTAGCTCTCGAATCACCCTGTCAATCCGCAAACGTTATAGAGTTCCTCCAATCTCTCAAAGTCTATTATACAATTCTCGAAATGTAGGTTATCTCCTAAATTCACAAAAACACATCCTCACACCAAACACCACAACTCAAACTCGAAAACATGGCGCAACGTACTAAATAATGGCCCAAAACTATAAATCTATCATCCTAGAGTCCAAAACAAAGGTTCTAAATCAGGCATAGTCGCTCGAGCGAAGTGATGGTTGCTCGAGCGACCTACAAGACAATACAGGTCCTTGGTAAGTTGCCCTATCAGTCAATGGAGCGACTTGGGTTAAAAGAAGGTCGTTGGAGCGACTCTAGCTATCTTTGGAATTGCCAAACAGATCGCAATTCGTCCAAAATAGATTTCATACACCAAATCATCAATCAAAACATGATCAAAGTATCAATACACAACATATGTGCATAATAAGAGTGAAATCTCCCTACCTCAAGCGTCAGATCAAGATATAGCACTTCGGGTGAGAAACCCTAGCTTCCAACTTAAGCAAACCTCAAATCCACCTCCTTCAGACCATGAATCCACGATCAAGTCTTCAATACCCATCAAGCACAATGTAATCCCGCCATGTCTTGAAGAAACTCGAAAATGAATCAAAATCTCTAGTGATACTGTTGAGAGAAGGGAGAGGTAGTGTAGAGAGAGAAAGAGAAAGGTGAAAATGAATTGGTTTTTATTTTTCCCTCCCCAAAATCTGATGTTAACCTCCCAATGTACTTCCCAAATATAGCTCAATGCTCTCGTACACGTATGTAACAACATAACGTCCCTGGGTCCAAGTCCCGCTACTAAAAGTTCCGAATCACTTAACATAAATCGAACACATATTTCGTCACATATTCCGAAATAACTATTTAAACAACAATATCAACGTGCATGCGATGGAATACGTATATCGAATCCACATACCAACGCAACTCAAGCATTGACCATGCTGAATAAATCCACGATAACCATGACTCCACCGGTCCACGAGACCAAAATGAATATGCCAACACGGCTCACATATCCACCTATATCTATCATGACTATCAAGTCCATAAACCAATCAAAACGTGCCAACACGGCTCGTGCATAAACAACGTCTAACTAGTATATCACGAGTTGACAATTTTTCAACATACAACTATCATGTCTACCTAAAACACGGTACTCAAGCCAACGCAGATACGAATCACGCATCTCAATTGGATGCAGCAGATACGAATATCACATGAACAGATAAACTCAAAAGGTCACAACGGCAAACCATACGAAAAACAAACTCTCATGCCTTCCTATCATGGAACATCAGACACAATCCTCAACTTCTAGTCAACTAGTAGGATCTCACTTACTCGAGTTGATATCGTTGATCAAACTACCAAACCGCAAGGTCGTCCTCTTTTGGAACTTCTCAAAGCGTAGAATATTTCCAAACTCCAAGTCTCACAACTCTTGCAATCTTCCTCGCCGATTCTTCCAATATCGTAATCACAAACAACAGAAACACAAAGGTAGTAATGGTACCGGAAAACAAGTCTATCGATAACTCAGCCTCTCTCCCTTGGAGACAAACCACATTACTCTCTCGCAAACTCACACTGAAAATCATAAACCGTCCAAAACAAAACTCCACATGCCAACACACATGTGCCCATCTAACGTCAAACTCACTAACAATTCTCAAAAGGATCGGACTTCAACAGTTCTCAATGTTCTCCAACAAAATCGAAACACCTATCCCTAGTGAACAAACACGATCTCAACAATTTAAAGCCGTGCGATGTGCCAATTTTATCCTAGAGTCCTCGGTGTACAAATCTTGCTTAAACAAAATCACAAAAAGTACGCCAACTTTACACCGATTTTGACTATTGCAACTTTGACTTCGGAAAGACGACATTCTAACATTTTAGAAACACGGACTAGAAATCTCTATAGCAGAATAGAGATGCGAACGTGGCTTTTCCATGAGTGATATTCCCATTAAATATATATATATATATAGAGGGAATGGCTTCATAGACCAACACTTTTTTATACCAATATTAGACCAACGTCTAAACTCTTGATTCTCGATTAAATTTTAATGATCCGAACCGTTCAATGTGTTTAAAACATATTTTTTAAGGGTACTCGTGAGAAATCAGCTCAAAATATTACCAAAAAGGGTTTGATCCAAACAGTGGTTCATAAAACAGTTCCTATCAGCATTTTGAACAATATTAAATATGATCTGAATACTTTTTTAGACCAACATCTAAATTTTTCATTCTTGATTAAATATTTATGATCCGAACCGTTCAATGTGGGTACCCTTAAAAACATGTTTTAAACACATTAAACGGTTTAAATCATTAAAATTTAATTAGGAATGAAGAGTTTAGATATTGGTCTAATATTGGTCTAAAAAAGTATTGGTCCATGGTGCATTTCCCTACATATATATATATAACAATGCAGGGATTTTTTTTCAAGTGATCCCCTCACAAACTAATTTTTTTATGATTTTAATGGCTAGGATTGAATCTGATTTTTAGTTCAATGGTTGAGATTACTTCGTCCATTTTAGATTTCCCTCTAAAAAATGTCAAGTCAAACTAAAATGCGTAAAGTCAATGGTCAGTGGTCAGTATGGTTAGGTCAAGAGTGGTTGGGTTATCTCTTAGAAGTGCAATATGCACTTTGTTTCTCTGTCTGTGCTCAAAATGTAAGAAAAAGAAAAAGGAATACCCCTCTTTCTCTCGTGCTCTCTCTCGCGCTTTCTCAGTCTTTGGTTTCAGGTACTGTTAGCTCTCTCTCTCTCTCTCTCTCACACATTTTGGCCTTCCTAGTAGGTTTTGTTTCAATTTTTTCTCTGTTTATGATTATGTTTGCTTCGATTCCATGTGCTCTATTTTTGGCCTACTTGAGCACTGAATGATTCTTAGGTTAAAAGATCAATGGAGAGAAAGCTCACAGCCCATTATATGAATTTTGTCCCTTTCGTCCCCTCTCTTATTGAGAAATGGGGATGCTAAAGCTACTACGTGCACATTATATGAATTTTTTATTTTCTCAGGCCAAAACATGACATGAGCTAAAGGAATTGGCATTACCATACCAAGATTGAACCTTTTGATTGCCTTTCTCTCCCTTGCATTTTGGCCTACCTAGCGAAAGCACCGAATAATTTTTGGGTTAAAAGATCAATGGAATCACCCACTACCAGAACCTCTCCTCTTCCTGATCTACTCATCCTCAAAGACCACCTTTGACCGTTGCTGATTGCATTGGGTTCAATCACCTCTAATTACGTATCCGTGCACGCAAACATTGCTTAAATTTGGTCGAAAGAGAGATCGAAAGACAAATATTTAGTAAATCAATTTTAAGCACTGAGACTACTAAAATACCTTTGGTTTGTGCCTAAAATCACATTAAACCAATTAAAACAATATAAATCACTTTAACAGATGGTCCTAAGTCTTGACCAATATTTCATACGAATCACATGTATTGTTGTATAGATTTCATGTTTATATGTAGTGTTTTTTTGCGATCATACATCCTTGCACGCCATATGTTCATTTCGTGTTTTCCTATTTTTTATTTTGACAGGTTCAACTCTTTCCACGAAAGGTGGTGCTTGAGTAGGTAAGATCCCTCACCTAACTAGAAAATCTAGATTCAATTTTTTTGAGATGCTTATTTGAGGAAGCAAATTCGTATTGGAAACGAAGTAGAATATGTGGGTTTAAACTTAATTGTGTTTTAAACTTTAACGGGTTCTTTTGGTCATAGTCATAACTCTTTGCCATTTTATTTTTGAGGTTAACAACATTTGAGAGATGCTTTCCTTTGTTTCGCATATTAGTAACGCATATTCTCGGTCAGTAGTCCGATATTGAATATGGAAAGTCTATATTAATTTTTTAAATATTTTTACCTATATTGTTGCCGATGCTTATTTGAGGAAGCAACTTTTTATTTGAATCTTCCAATGTTTATTTTGATGAATAGCATAATTTTTCAGGAAAGTAAATGGATCAAATGAAGTAGAATATATGGGTTTACAACTTGACTGTGTTTTAAACTTTCATGGGTTCCTTTGAGCACTAGAATAACTCTTCGGTTGCCATTTTAGTCTTGAGGTTAAAAGCATTTGAGAGCTGTCATTATTTGGTTCGCATATTTTAATTGAATTTCTCTATCTTTTCCACCACAACATGGCTTTAAGCTTATGATTTTCACTCTTTTGTTGTTGATATAGGAAGTCCATGTGTACTGTCGAAACTACTTTCTAAAAGTACGAAATCAGTATCTAATTGCTAAAAAATTTCCCGAAATGATGAAAAGGCTACTTAAAAGCTGGGATAGGAGAATTAGTCCTCAAATATTGTTTTGTGGGGGTTGAAATTGATAGATGAGTTTCAATTATCATTTTTTTATGCTATTTCGAGTATTGTTTGAATGTTTTTTTTTTTTCTATTCCATGAATCAATAATCGGTTCTTCTATTTTGGATTCTATTATTTCGGTACATTTTGTTACTTTCTCCAGGAATCATTCAAAGCTATTTGAAGAATTGTTCAAAGTTGTTCGAGGAATCATTCGAAGGTATTTTTGCTATTTTAGTAATGGTTCTTGAATCATTTTTTGCAAAACCGTTCAAAAATCTATCGAACCGTTCAAAAATCTACCGAACCGTTCAAAAAACTATCGAAAACTTTTCCCTAAGCATAGAAAGTCAATAATTATCCACTGTTTTTTTTCATATACCAAATACTTCCCTAAGCATAGATAACTACACTTTCTATTCGTTGGCTAAAAGTCAGAATTGTTTGGGGTTTCTATCAGGATTTTTTTTTCATATACCATTCTGTTGTAAAAATTGTTTGGGTTTTTTTGTGCTATTATAGAATTTTGTTGGGCTAAAAGTCAAAAAATATTTCCCCATATATTCGATTTTTAATTTGCTACAGGAAGTATTGACAATCTTATTTCGGCACAACTTCACAGAACTTAAAAAATGTGAATAATCATCTTATTTTCGAAGGTATTAAATCCAAATAACTGTGAAGGGTTGGGCTACAACTGCAAATACTTTTGCACACTCAAGTACACATATTCACATAACACGTGTGTAGGGTTGGTTCACTCCACACGCTACGTAAGTTACATAGATGTGTAGGTGTGCTTGCGAAGGATTTTGGTGTAGCTATTTTTTCAATGTTCTAAATCTGACCGAAGAGTAGTTTTGGTGGTTATTATAGTTCAAACACATTTTTTTCAAATTCACACTATTAATTAAGAACAAATATGGTTGGGATTTACAAGTCATTGTGATTCTTTGATGATATTTTTTTAGTTAAGCGTTTGAGAATGTCGAATTCTTTTTCTTTGTTTGCACTTGACTGCATCATTAACCATATTTCAATTTCTTCAGTTCTCGATTAAAGTGTTTGTCTTCAAACTTTTTACATGCAACGATCTATTAGTTTCATCTTATTTTGATTTTCATGGATGACATCACAATATATTTACAAGTCGTTGTGATTCTTTGATGATATTTTTTTAGTTAAAGGTTTGAGAATGTCGAATTCTTTTTCTTTGTTTGCACTTGACTGCATCATTAACCATATTTCAATTTCTTCAGTTCCGGATTAAAGTGTTTATCTTCAAACTTTTTACATGCAGCGATCTATTTAGTTTCATCTTATTTTGATTTTCATGGATGACATCACAATATTTGGCTGTGTAAGTCCTTTTTGCACCTTTAGGTTATGGATATGTCATTTCTTATCAAGTAGGTATGATTGAAATTCTCTTTCTCATTTTTAACAGGTGGATAAAGATTTGGGGGAAACGGTAAATATGATTTCCATATAAGCCTCTCAATTTTTCTACAACTTAATCAAACAATTTACTTTTCCAAATTTTTTTTAGGTTGAATATCATAAGAAGAGAAATGTTGGTGTTGTGATCCAAGAGGAACGAGATCTTAATTTGATCCGCTTTCAAAGGGTAAGCACCTTTTTACTACTTCCTCTTCAGAAAATAAAATTTCTTCTCAAATATTTCTTTTCCGAAAAGAATAAAGAAGTGGCAGCGTCAAAAGCCAAGGAAAAAGAGAAAGTATGCTCTACGAGTAAAGGAAAAGAGAATGCAGTTCCAGTGGTATGAGTCTTTAACCATTCCAAGTTTGTGACTACATGTTTACACCTCTCAGTGGCTTTTGTTGAGTTTTTTTGAGCATGTTGAAACTACTTGAGTACACACTGTTCTTATATGTTCTCCCTATGTTGTCAATATATAGACAAGCGTATTTCTCTTAAACATTAGTGTTCTTTACATTGCAACCTAAGTTCTTGCTTCTACTTTGCCTGAAGAAAGTTTGTGCCACAAGAAATGTTGTGCGAGAAATGATTTGTTTGAAACCCCAGATATCATAGACATGTCGAGAGACACAACAATTTATACAAAAGGTGTGTGTAGATGTTCGTACAATCATTGTACCTACTAAAGATATAGGTTGTAACACCTACCGAGTGCATTACCAACCTTGGTGTGTCCCTAGATCCATACACATTTGGTCCTAAGTCCCTTATTGGTCTAGGCCTATTGAAGATACACATATGTACCCTTACAAAATAAATTTAAATCCTAAACCCATCTCGCCCTATTCTGACGTGTTCCCCTTCATCTCATGCGTCAACTCTACACGTCTCATCATAGAATGTGTGTATAGCAAATGTGACTGCCACTTTGGGTGCTCTTTGTGCAATGTGTTCGTTAGTAACCCTCGACGTGTTTGCTAAGTTGATGTTGGACCCCTAAGTACGTCGATTCTTCATGACTAAGAATCAAAATGAGCAATACGGAATATGGCAAGATAGGAAGAAAACTAAATGAAATATTGGACTAAAGACAATGAGATACCATGGTCTAACAACTATTGACATGACAACATATTCATTTTTTAGGCATCTAAGGATAATGCAATCTCAAATGTTACATTGGCGCAATGTGCACAATGAGAACAAGAAAGAAATGAGAAAAACCGCCCGACATACCAATCAGGGCAACGCTTGGAATAAGAGCGGTATTGAGCGCTGGCATGTATCCAATCAAAACAACCTACCTATACTACTCTTTCAAGACCTAGTTGTTGCAACTCAGGGGACTGAAAAGCGCCAGATGGTGAAGCATCCTTCTACATGTTCGTTCTCTATGCCAAGTTCACCGTTATCTCCACCAACTAATAGGTAACAACAATAAACTTAATTTTACAGTTCAACATCACAAAATTTTGGTTAAGTTCATAATTTTGTAAAATTGAAGTAGGGGAAATATTTGTACGTCTATTCCATTGAATCAACACTATGAAGACAATCCATGTAGTGATGATGAGGTGGATGATAGGCCTCTAGATTTAAGTGGGCTTACCTAGATGCAATTTTGTAGTTACCGTTTGTTCGAGCGCTTGATAGAGTACTCAACAATTCATAGGGGGCAAGCTATTTCAGGAATTTTTGGCAGATGCTTGGGCCTCAACTGAACAGAATCGGTTGACATTCTATAAGATGCAAGGAAAACTTCGTGTTGAGCTTTATCACGACTTGACGGATATTGCTCCTGATGAATTGGGTCCTAACCAAATTGGTAAACGGGTTACTCTGCCATCTTCATTTACTGGTGGTCCAAGACACATGTTTGAAATCTTTCAAGATTCAATGGCTATCACACATTACAACCAGCACCCAGATATTTACCTCACCATGACTGCAAATCCCAATTTTCCTGAAATCTCCAATGCATTTTTACCACATTAGAAGCCTACTAACAGTCCTGATTTAATTGCCCGTGTTTTCGAGCTAAATATAAAGGCTTTGATGAAGGAAATAGAAACAAACAAAGTTTTTGGTAAAAAAGTTGCACATGTTTTCACTATTGAATTCCAAAAGCGAGGCCTTCCTCACATGCATGTACTTTTATTTCTGGCGGGTCCTGATAAGATTCAAACATGTGCTCAGGTAGACAAATTAGTATGTGCCGAATTTCCTGATCCAAACGATGATCCAACTCTTTTTGAAACTGTCAAGAGTTGTATGGTACATGGGCCATATGGAGCACAAAATCCTAAAGCACCATGTATGGAAAACGGTAGATGCACCAAGAGATACCGGTAAAGTATATACGGTGAGGGGGCAACCGGTTGATAATAATTGGGACGTCATTCCCTACAATGCATATCATTCTCGATCGTTCAATTGTCACATCAATGTATAGGTTTGTGCAGGAGTGTGATGCGTAAAATATATTCATGAGTATATATACAAGGGTTACAATTACACGACAATAGTGCTAGGAGCAATAAATGAGATTCAATAGTATCTTGATGTGAGGTATATTGGACCTCCGGAAGCCGCTTGCCGTATATTTGGTCATCATTTGCATGAAGAGGTGCTAGCAGTTGTTCTTTTAGAACTTCATGCACCAGGAATGCATC
>JABCMJ010016912.1:0-32201 GCA_014822125.1 Arbutus unedo
TTGGACAAATTATAGGATTTTGGGGTAACTTTGCTAAATTGAGGTATGATGACTTGATGCTTGATGAATGACGTGAGTATACTTATGAGATGTGGAACATGAGGGATAACTATATGTGCGTACGTAAAGATATGAGGGCTGGGTTGACAGTAGAAAAACATGAGTTGTGTTATGACTAATGTACTGGTAGAATGTAACGGTCAACGAAAAATGACCCGGTATCGTGAAACGGTTAATCGAGAAGTATTAGTACTGAGAAGTGACTGATGGAATTAACAGAACGTTATTGTAAGATGGTTGAGTATGTCGTTTATGCTTATATTGTGACTCCTAGAAGCTCACACTTGTTTATTGTTCATTGGTCATATTATATGTCATTTCAAATCATAGTCTCATGGCATAAGTGCAAACATTCTTACTGGGCTATGTAGCTCACCCTATCATTTTACAGGTGTTGTTCCAAACGCTTGCATGAAGCACGAGTGATGCATGATAGGATGCATGTTTCGAAGATTTAATAGAAGATGTTCAACATCTTGAAAGTGACTTTTAAAAGATGTAAATTAATTTATTTAAAAGAGAATGAAAATGTTTAATTTCGATAAGTTATTTTGATATATGTAATGGGTCAGGAATTTGCCCACTTTGATGTAACATACTTACACGAGACTTTTGATGGTATCATGTATAATGAAACGATTTGTGATATTGAGTTGATCTTTGAGTGTTTTAAGATTTTATTTATGATAAACTGTTATAATAATATGTTGAAAATCGAGGGCGTGACATTTTTTGTAGCCATCTAAACGTATAACACAAACCAATAATAGATTTTAATGTGAAATTTTTTTTTTAATCTTTGAAGGGAAAAAGAAAACTATGTACAAAAATATATTTTTTCTTTTACAGTTTATTCTTCCTTTTGCAATCACCAAAACATAATGTAATTTTTTTTGTCTAAACAACAGATTGTAAAAAGAATTTTGTCTAAAGAAAAAAACAGAATGTAAAAAAATAAATTGTAGAAAAATAATCCTATCTAAAGAAAAACAGAATGTCAAGCAGTTTTAAAAAAATCTACAGAACAAATTGAAAAAAAATCTGTAAGAATAATGTTGTCTAAAAAACTAGATTGTAAGAAACAGGCACGAAAACATAATAGATTGTAACTGGTATATAAAAAATATGTCTAGAACAAATTTTATAATAGTCTATATTATTTTGTCTTAAGATTCTTATTTAGAGAATTAGTAATATGTTATGATAAAGGTAGTAATTATATAGAAAACTTACTTGATGCGTGTTAAAATATTTTCTAGTTTTAACATAATATTTATTTATTTATTAGAACTTGAAATATTGAATTTTTTTAATTTTGCTTTACTAAAAAAATTAATCGATACTGCTCATTTAAATTTCTTTCGGTCATGCTGTCTAAAATTTTTTTTCAAAAATTCTAAAAATTAATTAATTATTTATTTAAAATTAATTAAGAATCCGTAATTTTAAAATAAAGTTTAGTTAGTAAAAAAAAGTAATATTAAGTTGTTTTAATATGTAAAGTCTAAGGAAAAAAATTGCCCAGACTTTTATCTGCCGAAAACTTTTTTTGGCCAGTCTTTGTATCAAACAAAACGTAGGCATTAAACGTTTCGGGATGAGCAAAAACCACTTCTGACAGGCCCCCCACCCGACTCTGTTTTAGCTCAATCTCGCAACCCAAAGCCTCTGACCTCACCGTCTTGCTCTAATAACTACTGGTATCATCTCCTTCTGTTCTTTTATCTATCTTTGCTTAATTTCGGGACCTGATTTTCCTTGATTTCGCCTGCTTTTTTATGTTCGAATTTCTACCGTAGTAGGGTGCCTATGGCGACCCAGTCCGCGGTTCCTCCCACTCCAACAGACGATAAACCTCAAAACCCAGGTGAACATTTTACTGTGTTGTGAATTAATTTCGGTATTTCAGTGGAATTTGGTTATGGTATATTCTACTTTTGGGGTCTGTGTAAAACATTGGAGTAGAGAAAAGAGGAAATATTAATAACTGATGAGAGACCGATTTCTTTTACGGGTTTAGCTGAGAAGAGGTTTTTCTGTGGCCCTCCGTGGAATCATTTGATGCAGAAATTCGAACACTTTGGTTTCTTGGATTTCCTTCCCTTTGTCATATGGGTTCCATGATAAGATGGGTGGTTTCTTCTCATTTGTAGTTTCCTCTGCTTTCACATAGTTTCGGGCTTTTTTTACAGCGCCTTAAATCATTGGAGCAACTATTGAGTTAGATTTGATTAGAAGTTTATATGCTCTCTTAGTAATCACAAAATCACCCAGAAGTGTTTATGCCTCCTGTGGGGAAATTGTATACGTGTGCATCATTTGGAAATTTGTCAGTTTGATGTTATAACTTAATATTTGGGCAATTACCTAGAGAATGGTGAGGTTAACTTCTAGAATCAACTGATTTGTGAGCATTTCCCACGCACAACGACATTGCAAACTATTCTGAGAAAGGGAAATGAAGGATATATATATATATTGTATATATAATAAGAAGGGGATATAGTATGTAAGGAGAGATTTATTATACTGAGGTGAATAATTATAAAAGTTTTGTTTGAGTATTTTTTTAGAAATGAGCATATGGTAGATGAATAAGTAGATGATATTCTCATAATTAATTATGGTATTTTTGTAATTATGATTTAGGGTTTAGGAGAATATGGTAGATGTAACTTGTAAGTAGTGAATGGCACTCTAGTAATTAGAAGGGAATTAGATATGGATACGGGAATGAGTGGGATACTTTTATTATCCCAATATCACATCCGGAATTCAAAGAAATAAACGAACTCCAAATATCACAACCGAGATAATCAATTTACTGTAGTCGATTAGTTTATAGTACCAGATTCATATTCTGTGACGTGCAAGAGGATGCATTGACTTTCTGTTATAGTATGTTCAAGTCAGAAGCCATGGTGTTCCATTGTAGAAAGCTTTTATCAATCCCAATAATCCAGTAGTGTATCCTACTGAGTGGGAGTTGTTGAATAATATTGTGTGAAAACTTGATTTGAGATTATGACTCTAACCTTTATATAGTAATCCCAATATGAGTACAATTACAAGAAAGACCCTTAAGCTCCTCCAAATATAGAAAGACAATAATAAGGAAAGACACAATAATAAGAAAAGACAATAATATGACAGCTAATACACCAATAAATGAAATAAACCAATATAAGGAAATAAGCAAATATATGGTGAATATTCAACACTCTTTCTCAAGCTGGTGCGAAGATATCTCTCATGCCCAGCTTGCCAAGAATGAAATGTTGAGTTAGGCTTTTAAAACCTTTGGTGAGGACATCTGCCAGCAAATAATCCCATTGTTCAACTTCTCCTTGATAAAGTGCCTGTTAATCTCCACATGCTTGGTTCTATTATGCTGAATCGGATTGTGAGCAATATTAATGGCTGTCTTATTGTCACAATATAACCTCATGGGTTCTGTAGGCTCAAACCTCAAGTCTCTTAGTAGGAGTTTTATCCACAATAACTCACAGATCCCTTGTGACATCGCCCGAAATTCTGCCTCGACATTGGATCTAAATACAACACCTATTTCTTGCTACGCCACGTGACAAGATTACCTCCTACAAAGGTGTAGTACCCTGCAGTAGATCTTCTATCGCAAACTGAGCCTACCTAGTCTGCATTTGTATATGCCTTTACTTGTATATGATCATGGGTCCCAAACAAAAGGCCTTTTCCGGGGGCTGACTTCAAATATCTAAGAATTTGAAGGACATGATCATAGTGAGACTCATGAGAAGCATGCATAAATTGACTTACCACACTCACAACACAGGCAATATCAGGACGAGTACGTGACAGATAAATTAACTAGCTTACCAAGCGCTGATATCTCCCCCTGTTTACCACTGCTCCATCTGTGTCATCTCTTAATTTTTGGTTAAGCTCCATAGGCGTATCACATGACTTGCAACCGAGTAAACCGGTCTCGGTTAGAAGGTCAAGGACATACTTTCTTTGTGAGATAAAGATTCTTTGACTGCTCCTAGCTACTTCAAATCCTAGAAAATATTTGAGACTTCCCAAATCCTTTATTTCAAGCTTATTTGCAAGGTACCCCTTTAACATCTACATCCCGTCCACATCATCACCTGTAAGAACAATATCATCTACATATACTATGAGGGCAGTTAGCTTACCCTGTGAGGAATGTCGGATTAAGAGTGTGTGATCACCTTGGCTTTGCCTAAAATCATATTTGATAATTGCTTGAGTAAATCTTTCAAACCATGCTCTCGGATATTATTTAAGCCCATATAAGGGCTTCTTGAGTCTACAAACCTTTTCAACTGTCTTGGAATCTTCAAAGTTGGGAGGAATGCTCATGTATACTTTTTCCTCTAGATCTCCATGCAAAAAGGCATTCTTCACATCAAGCTAATGAAGTGACCAATTGTTGTTTGCTGCTAGTGACAAAAGAATCCTCACAGTGTTCATTTTTGTAACTGGAGCAAAGGTCTCCTGGTAATCTACTCTATAGGTTTGTGTGCACCCCTTTGCCACCAATCTTGCCTTATATCTCTCAAGGAATCCATCTACTTTGTGCTTGACTAGGAACACCCACTTGCATCCCACTATCTTGTGCCTATTCAGTATCTCGACCAACTGTCAAGTGTTATTTTTATGAAGAGCTTTCATCTCTTCTAACATGACACCTTTTCACTTGGGATCAGTGAGCGCATCCTGAACATTGTTAAGAATAGATACAGAAGTAAGTTTTGAAACAAGGGCTTTATGAGCAGGGAACAGCCGATTATACGAGACATTTACACATCGGATGTTGGGTACAAGCCCAAACACTCTTGCGTGTGGCAATCAGTTCATCTAAATCATCTAATTCATTGTCAAAAATAGAAAGAGAAGAGGAAGTAGGACTACCTGAACCTGTACCACGCGATGGTGATTGTAGTGGCGGATTAGGAAGGATGGTTTTATGTCTTGGCCTCTCGTGGTAAAGAATATCTTTCTTATCTTGCGGGAGGGCTTACTGTTTCTATGAACTCTTCCCTTTGATTCCATTCCCATTTCTTCTCCATCAGTATCCTCTCTAATGTACCCAGTATCTCAAAAGAATTAGACACAGGCACAGACAACTCTGGAATTTCTTCCACTCCTATAAGTATACTCTCCCTCTGAAGAGGTGAAGGGGAGGCGAAATATGATTGTGAATCAAAGAATGTGACATTCATAGAGACAAACCACTTGCGAGTTGGAGAATGATAGCACTTATAACCCTTTTAGGTGTAAGAATAACCGACGAATATGCATTTAAGCGCCTGTGAATCAAGCTGGCAACGGGTAGGAGAATGATTATGAATGAAGCATGTGCACCCAAAGACACATGGAGGGATGGAGAACAACATAGAAGACCTATTAAATACCGTGAAAGGTGCACATTTATCGAGAACACGGGTTGGAAGACGGTTGATTAGGAATGCAGCAGTCAAGATGGCCTCACCTCATAATTGTTTTGGGACATTCATCTAAAAACTCATGGTTCAAGCCATATCTAAGAGGTGGCGATTCTTGCGCTCGACAACGCCATTCTGCTGAGGGTGTTAGTGCGAGAAGTTTGATGAATTGTGCTATGGTCCCGAAACTGAGTTTCAAGACCACCTTTAAAGAACTCCCCCCATTGTCAGAATGAATAATTTTGATAAGTGCTCCAAATTAAATGCAAATCATTTTATGAAAATTTTTAAAAATATTATGAACTTCACTTTTGTCTTTCATCAAATAGACTCATAAAGTACAAGAAAAATCATCTACAAAAGAGACAAACCACCTATGACCTTTAAGGGAAACAACCCGTGAAGGATTCCAAATATTAGTACGAATAAGACTAAATGGAATAAGATTTTTATTATTACTCGGATAAAAGGAAGCCCGATGATGCTTGCCCAGTTGACAAGATTCACACTTAAAAAGTGAAAATAGTTTTATTGTCTAACAAGGAAGGAAACAAGTGTTGTAATAAATAAAAAGAAGAATGGCCAAGACAGTGATGCCATATTCAGATAGTGTCAGTAGAGGAATCAGAAACCTCGTGAGATGAACCTACTGGTGACTGTTCGAACTTCCTTCCACAACATCCAAGACATACAGACCATTTTCCTATATACCACTGCCAATTGTCTTTCTCGTGATAAGGTTTTGGAAAACACAGTGAGGAGGGAAAAATGAGACGTTGCAATTCAAGTCGAGTAATTTTTCTAATAGACAATAGATTATTAGAAAAACTAGGAACATGAAATACATAGGATAATGGTAGGGTCAGAGAAGTAAGGACTAAACCTTTGCCTGACACGGATGAAAAATTGCCATCGGCAATTTTAACTCTATCTGAACCTGATTATGATTTATAGGTGGAGAACACAGAGGATACACCAGTCATATGATCAGATGCACCAAAATCAATAACTCAAGGAATACTAGACAAATAATGGAGTGCACTCACAGAGTTAGCTCTGTTACCTGAACGGGTAAAAGATGACGAGAAAATAGTGGGGTTATCAAGCTGCGACATAAAGTGGCGGAGAGTCTCTATCTCTGATGAAGAAAGAGGTTCTGATGAAGATGGAGTCGGATCACTAGTAGCTGGTGTATCTATAACCTCTGTGTGATGGACACGGAATTCTCTCTCTCTGCCTCCATAACTCCTAAACCTGCCACCTGAAGGCTCAGAGTGGCCACCTTTTCCATAATTGCCTTTGCTCCTATTGATTTTTCAGTATGTCTCCCTGGTATGGCGAGGGCATTGACAATGATTGCAAAACAACGTATTCTTCTCATCAGGAGGTCTCTCGGTAAAGCTATTTACGTTCCAAGGTTGGCTCCTACCATAATTGTAGGGAACAAAGACCAAGGCAGAGCGATCAAAAGGAACAGTAGACAACACGGTAGTACGTCAGCTTTCTTCATTCTGAACATAGGCAAAAACTTCTCGGAGAGATGGACGTGTCTCCATTCCCAATACTCGACTACTAATGAGACCATACTCCTAATTTAAACCAGCAAGAAACTTGAATATTCGGTATCTGTCAATCAACTTCCTATAACTCGCAGTATTTTTAGCGTAAATTGGGTTCAAATCCTGGTAATGACCAAAAAACTGCCATAAGCCAGTAAGGGTAGTGAAGTACTGGAGAACTGTCATCTCATCTTGTTGTTGCCATTTGATGGTACGCTTTAGGTTATATATCCGAGCCATGTTCCCTTTGCGAGCATAGGTAGCCACAAGGGCATCCCAAATCTCCTTGGCCGTATCCAAAATCAGATATTCCTTGTTGATCGAAAGAATCATAGAATATACTAGTATATTCATCACTTGGGAATTTTATATATCTCATTTTTTATACCCCAGATCCTTAACAGGTGGTGACGGTGTTGTCCCATCGACATAACTTAGGTAGTCTTGACTTTTCAGAGACAAGATTGCCAAGTGTAACTAAGGGAGGTAGTTTTGACCATTGAACAGGGTGGTAGTGATTCTCAAGTTAGAGTTGTTTCTGGAGATAATACTCCCCTTCTCTGCCAGTGGTTGGAAGTTTGTGTGAAGTTTTGGAATTCCAAAGTTGGGTTTTACTTTTCATTGCAATCATTATATAAGTATAACTAAGAACATAATTACACTACAATTCTCTAACACTAAGCTAATTACTAATTACTAATTGCACAATTAATTTACACGTAAGCCTATATCTTAACACTCCCCCTTAAGTCAGTGCACAGATATCAGTCAAGCCCAACTTGGACACAATGGGATGAAATGTCTTGCTGCCAAGGCCTTTTGTGAATATATTTGCTAGTTGATCTTTAGATCGCACAAAAGACATGCATATCAAACCCTCGCTCAGCTTCTCCTTGATGAAGTGCCTGTCAATCTCTATATGCTTTGTTCTATCATGTTGAATAAGATTATGAGCAATATTTATGGCAGTTTTATTGTCACAGTAGAGTTTCATCGGACTATCATCTCCAATCCCCAAATCCTGCAGTAAGGTGTGAAGCTACAAAAGTTTGCAAGCACCATGAGCTATGACTCTATACTCGGCTTCTGAACTGGATCAAGCAACCACTGATTGCTTTTTACTTTGTCAAGTTACCAAATTTTCCCCAATAAAAGCACAGTAGCCAGATGTAGAGCGTCTATCATTTACGGATCCTGCCCAGTCCGCATCAGTAAATATTTTCAGATGCAAATGGCCATGGCTAGAGAACAAAATCTCTTTCCTGGAGATGACTTGAGATATCTCAAGATACGATAAACAACATTCATATGTGCGGTACACGGATCATGCATTAATTGATTAACAACCCCCACAGCATATGAGATATCCGGTCTAGTGTGAACTAAATAAATCAGACGACCCATAAGTCTCTGATTTCTTTCTTTGTCAGTGTGTTCCCTCATAATGCCACTAAGATGATGATTAATCTCAGTAGGAAAATCTGCTGGTTTACAACCTAGCATACTTCTTCCTCCAACAAATCAAGGATGTACTTTCGTTGAGAGATGAAAATGCCTTTGTTAGACCTCGCCACTTCCATCCCAAGAAAGTATTTCATTGATCCTAAATCCTTGATCTCGAATTCTTGAGCCAGTTTATCTTTAAGGGCAGAAATTTCATTCACGTCATTGCTTGTCATTATCATATTATCAACATAAACAATAAAGATAGCAATCTTGCCACCATTTCCTTTCATAAACATAGTATGATCAACATGACCTTGCCGGTATCCAAAACTCAACATAGCCTTCGAAAACCTATCAAACTAAGCTCTAGGTGATTGCTTTAAGCCATACAAGGCCTTCCTCAATCCATCCACATTTCCTTCACTTGCAGTTGAGGAAAACCCCGGTGGTATTGCCATATAGACTTGCTCTTCTAAATCATCATGGAAGAAAGCATTTTTCACATCAAACTGTTGAAGGGGCCAATTCAGATTTGTAGCACAAGAGAGTAAAGCTCGTACAAAATTCATCTTTGCTACCGAAGCAAAGGTCTCTTCGTAGTCAATCCCATAGGTTTGAGTAAAACCCGTACCATCCAATCTCGCCTTGTATCTGTCAACTATCCGATCGACATTCTATTTGATAATGAACACCCATTTACAGCCCACTGGTTTCTTTCCTCCTGGAGGAGATACTAATTCTCAAGTACCATTTTTTTTCAAAGCTATCATCTCCTCTACCATAACTTCCTTCCACTTAGGTCTCCTAATCGCATCCTGCCAATTCTATGAAATAGATATAGAAGAAAAAGAGGAAACAAAAGCATGATACGAAGGAGACAAGCGATCATATGAGACTAACTAAGAAATGGAATGTTGGGTATACTGTCTAATGCCTTTTTGGACAGCAACAGAAACATTGAGATTACTTGACTCAAGAAAAGATGGTTCAAAAGAAGATTCATTACCCAATAAGTCAGCAGTAGGGTCTACGGCTGGAATTGGAACTGGTAGTGGTGATTGGCAAGATGGCACCACACATGAAGATTTGTTTTTCGCTTATGTCTGCAATATATCTGGCTTGGCAAGTTGTTGTTCGTGCCCAACCTGTTCACCAATGTCCTCGCCTTCCCTGTCAACAGATATAGGTTCCTTTTTGTCAATGGTGAGTATCGCCTTCTCCCCCTCACTAGGAGATGGTAAAAATCTCTCTTCCTCCCTAGTAGATGGTGACTCTCCCTGAAGAGATGGGGTGGAAGGATAGTAAAAGGACTCGGTCTCCCAAAAAGTAAAATCCATAGAGACAAAAAACTTCCGAGAGTGGAGATCGTAACACTTATATCCCTTCTGGGTGGGTGAGTATCCAACAAAGACACACTTATGAGCTTTAGGACCCAACTTGCCACCCACGGGGTGGAAAGCATGGACAAAGCAAGTACAACGAAAGACTTTCGGGGAAAGAGAGGAGACGAGACACGTGTGGGGAAGACACGCAATAGGGGTTTTGAAGTGGAGAACACTAGAAAGCAGACGGTTGATAAGATAAGTAGCAATCAAAATCGCTTCTCCTCAAAAATATTTGAGAAGATGCATGGTGAGTAGAAGGGAGCGAGTAACTTCAGCAAGATGACGATTCTTGCATTTGGCTACCCCATTTTGTTGTGGAGTGTCAACACAAGTCATTTGAAAGAGAATGCCATGGGCATCAAAATAGGCCCGAAAGGCCCAGTCAACATGTTCGGTGCCATTATCATTGCGAAGAATTTTAATATTGGTTTCAAATTGTGTGTGCACCATCCGATGAAACTGTGAACATAGTAGAGCTTAGCTTATTTAGTTATTTAGTTATTTGTTCTTACTTTAAGCGTATTTTTGTCCTTTTATCTTATTAGGGTTTTTAAGGTTACTAGGCTCAACCTATTTAACCACATTGTCTTCTACAATAAACTCATTCAATAATATAGTAGAATAAACTTTCCCTTCTATCATGGTATCAAGGGTTAGGGTTAGGGTTAGGGTTAGGGTTTAACATCACCTCCTCTTTGCAATGCATCTGTATCTCCTCTTCTGAATGTAGCAGCCACCTCTTCGATCTGACACCCCCTGCTGTCGCCGCCGCCGCCGCCCACCGGTCTTCTTCCCGCCGCTGTCGCCTGACCTTCCTTGTTGGCCTCTGTCTTTCCAGATCCGGAATCGCCCACCTTCACCAAACCTCTGTCCACCCTCGTCGACAGCCGCCGCCGTCGTTCGTAAAACCACCGCTATTCGCCAGAGACATGTCTCTGGTAAGTTCGATCTGTGAGTCTCTCGTCAGCTTGGTCTCTGATCTTCTAGTGTTCTCTGGTATGCTCTAAGTCAGTGGTATTTGCTTTACATTAGTGGGTTATTCTCTGGTATTTGGTCTACGTTAGTGGGTTGTTCATTCATGATGTCGGATGATTAAATGCAAGCCATCAACATACGGTTAACGGGTAACAACTATTCGTATTGGTCCCATGTTATGAAAATTTTTATTGTGGGCAAGGGGTTATGGGGATATGTCGATGGTTCAATCTTGCAGCCATCTGATTCAAAAGTCAACTACAAAATTGCTCTTGCAAAATGGGATATGGAAAATGTCAGGATTCTTACTGGGCTTCACAACTCTGTCGAACTCAATATTGGTATGAATTTCTTCAAATATGGTACAACACAGAAAGTTTGAGATTATTTAAAAACTATGTATTTGGAGTCCAATTTTGCTAAGCAGTATGAGTTTGATATGTCTATTCGGAGTGTTACTCAAAGGGATAAGTCGGTTCAGGAGTTTTACAATGAGATGATTAATTATTGGGATTAGTCGACTCTTATGGAACTTTTAGATTTGCAATAACTTGATAGCTATGTTCAGTACAAGGAGAAACACCGTCTTGTTTAGTTTCTCATGGCTCTTCGAGACCAGTTTGAGCCTTTTCGGGGGCTACCTTGCATCGTTCTCCCTTACCATCAGTTGATGGTGCCGTACGTGAGATTATTGCCAAGGAAACTAGGTTCAAAGTGTCTTATGTTGCATCTCTTGCTCAGTCTGTGTTTGCCACTCCCGTGGCTACTTCGAGCTAGTCTTTGGCACCGATCTTACCCACTCCAGCTTCCCATTTGATTCAAGTAATTGGCAAGCCCAAACTTTTTGTAGCTATGGATGAATATAGATTTTGCCATCAGAAGGGTCACTGGAAGAGTGCGTCTCCCAAACTTGTTTAAGCCCAGAGCCGTACCTCTTCTCACTCGACCACCCCATCATCTTTTCGGCCTTCACAGCACTCCTACTGTGCCCCAACAGCCCTCGCGGTTTCTACCCTTGGCAGTACTCTATCTTCTTTCTCCTATGAGCAGTTTCAACAGTTTCAAGCTTTCTTGGCTACCACTGAAAAGAATCATCAACAAGCTTCTGCTATGACCACTTATCTCTCAGGTTTGCCTAGTCCACACACCACAGGTACCTTACACACCACTTGGATTTTTGACTCGGGTTCTTCCCATCATATGTCTCCTAATGTTTCCCTTATGAGTAACTGCATTTCCCTCGTTTCCCCCATTAGTATTGCTACTGCAAATGGCTCCCCGATGCATGTTGTTTCTCTTGGTTCCATTTCATCTTCCTCTTTATGTCTTCTTGATGTCTTTTATGTCCCTCACTCATCTTTAAGTCTTATTTCGATTAGTCAATTGTCTGATTCAGGTTTTGACGTTTTGTTCTCTTCTTCTGGTTGTGTTGTGCAAAATTGGGCGTCCAAGAAGCAGATTGGGACGCGTCGTAGAGTTGGTAACCTCCACACTTTGAAAACCTTGCGCCTTCCTCTAACGTCTACTCCCACTGTCTTCTCCTCATTTTCTTTAAATGCAACATCTTCTCCTTTTTACATTTGGCATTTTAGATTAGGTTATTTGTCTAGTGGACGTTTGAAACAATTAGTTAGGGCTGGTCTTTTGGGTACCATCCCTATTAGTGACATTTTTTATTGCAGTGGTTGTAAATTGGCCAAAATGTCCGCCTTACCATTGAATAAAAGTACTTTTGTTTCTACTTCTCCTTTTCATCTTGTCCACATTGATTTGTGGGGACCTTCCCCTACTGCAACCAAGGGAGGCTCTATGTATTATGTTTCCTTTGTTGATGATTATAGTCGGTATACATGGGTTTATTTATTTATGCACAAATCAGATTTTTTCAAAGTTTATCGCAATTTTTACAATATAGTGCATACTTAGTTTTCTACTACTGTCAAAATCCTTCGGTTTGACTTGGGTGGGGAATCTTTTCTTTCTGAATTTATTGAATTTTTAGTGACTCATGGCACTATTCATCAATTTTCCTATTCAGATACTCTTGCCCAAAATGGTTGCGCTGAGCGCAAACATCATTACCTCTTGAATACTACTCGGTCTCTTCTTCTATCGTCATCTGTCCCTTCTGTTTTCTTGGGCGAAGTTGTGCTCACTGCCGCCTATCTCTTGAATCGCATGCCTACCCTCTCCGGTACTTGTCTGTTTGAGCGTCTCTATGGTCGTCATCTTCCCAACTATTTTCTTCTTCGTGTGTTCAGGTCTACATGCTTTGTTCTTCTTCCCAAGCGGGACCGCAGTAAACTTAGTGCTCATTGTGCCCTCTGTGTTTTCTTGGGATACAGTATCCACCAGAAAGGTTATTGTTGTTATGATCCTGTGACTAAAAAGTTATATGTGTTCCGCCATGTCACCTTTATCGAGTGTTTACCCTAATTCTCCCTTCTCCCTTCTCCCGAAACTAGCCCTTGTTACGAAGGACGACCTCGTTCTTTTTGATCATTTTCCTGCTGATGTTCCTCCAACTGAATACATTGCCATTGTGGACGTTTCTGACCTTCCTCCTGCCTCTTCAGCTCCCTGCCTCTCTACCCTCATTCCACCCTATCATTTCGTCTATTCCCGCCTTCGTAAAGCTTCCCTTGCCCCAGTTTCACCTCCCGACTCTCCAGCCCATTCCCTTGCATCTTCAGACCCTGCTCCTTCTGACCGCCGTTATCCCGCTCGCGATCGTCATCCCCCCATAAGACTTGGCTTTACTAATACTTGTTTTTCTTTTTCCTATCGTTCATTCCTTTCTCGTATCCATGCTTATTTTGAGCCTACTCTTGCCAAAACTCATACTTGGGATTTGGTCTCTTAGCCAGCCGGGAAGAATCTCATTGGATGCAAATGGATTTACAAGGTCAAAACTCATTCTGATGGTTCCTTAGAGCGGTATAAAGCTCGTTTGGTTGCTAAGGGGTTTTCACAGGAATATGGCATTGATTATGAGGATACTTTCTCGCCTGTGGCCAAAATGACCACAGTTCGCACTTTGATTTTTATCGGTGCAGTGCATCAATGGTCTCTGTTTTAGTTGGATGTTAAGAATGCATTCCTTAACGGATACTTATCTGAAGAAGTCTACACGCGTCCCCCTTCGGGCCTTTCTCATACCACCGGGCTTTTTTGTCGTCTTCGACGTGCATTATATGGTCTTAAGCAGTCTTCCCGTGCATGGTATGAGTGTTTTCACTCTATTGCTCTACAGATTGGCTTCCTAGTATGCATGATTCTGTTCTATTTATTCGTCGCACGTCTACGGGGCTTGTTCTTCTCTTATTATATGTCGACGACATGATTATTATGGGTTCTAATTCTGCTGCTATTAGTGAGGTGAAGTCTCATCTCTTTCACGAGTTTGAGATGAAAAATTTAGGTCCTCTTTGTTATTTTTTGGATAGTGAGGTTGCTTCCTCCCCCAAGGGTTATCTCTTATCTCAAAGCAAATATGCAACAGATATCCTCCATCGTACCCATCTCACTGATGATAAGCTTGTTTATACACCTATCGAATTGCATGCCAAGTTTTCTACTACCAATGGAGTTGTTCTTGACGATCCTATTGAATTTTGCGAACTGGTTGGTTGCTTGGTATATCTCACTGTGATTCGTCCTGATATTGCTTATGCTGTCCATATTATTAGTCAGTTTGTCTCTGCCTCTCGATCTACCCATTGGGCTGCTTTGCTCCGCATCTTGCGGTACGTTCGTGGTACTCTCTATCAATGCTTACTGCTTTCCTCCACTTCGAGTTTAACTCTCCGGGCGTATGCCGATGCTGATTGGGCCGGGGATATTACTGATCGTGAATCAACTTTTGGGTTTTGTGTGTTTCTTGGCGACTCCCTCATCTCTTGGAAAAGCAAGAAACAGTTTGTTATTGCTTGCTCCACTGTTAAAGCTTAATATCGATCTATGTCTCACGCGACCGCCGAAATTGTCTGGCTTCGTTGGCTTTTGTCGGACATGGGTGTTTCACTTGACTCTCGCACACCTCTTTACTGCGATAACAAGAGTGCCATTCAGATCGCACATAATTCTGTCTTTCATGAGAGAACGAAGCATATTGAGATTGATTGTCATTTTATCCGCCAACATCTCCAGTCTGACACTATTGATCTCCCCTTCGTTCCGTCCTTTCTTCAATTGGCTGATTTCTTCACTAAAACTCACACTGCTGCTTGTTTTTGTTTTTTCTTTGGCAAACTCATGATGCTCTTCGCTCTTACATCCTAAGTTTGAGGTGGGGTGTGAACGTAGTGTAGCTTAGCTTATTTAGTTATTTGTTCTTACTTTAAGGATATTTTTGTCCTTTTATCTTATTAGGGTTTTTAGGGTTACTAGGCTTAGCCTATTTAATCACATTGTCTTGTACAATAGACTTATTCAATAATACAATAGAATAAACTTTCCCTTCTATCAGGAACGACATGAAACAAGAAAATACCTCACTTTTGGACCTGAGGAGATGCACCCAAGTCACACGAGAATAACAATCAATCAAAGTGACAAACCAACGAAAACTTTTAAGAGAGGTAACAGGAGAAGGGCCCTAAATATCAGAGTGAAGAACAATAAAAGGAGCACTATTTTTATTAATAGGATCATAAAAAGAGCGTTTATGTTTTCTAAGTTCACAAACTTCACAAAAAAACTGACTGCTAGGACAAGACTTAGTTAAATGAGAAAAAAATTTCTCTAAAATCCCAAAAAAGGATGACCTAATCTCCGGTGCCACTGATGCAGTAAAGAAAGATCAGAACTACTATACCTTTTCCATATCCAGTTCCTGAAAAACACAATAAGAAGGAAAGAATATCACAGAACAATTTGTAGAACGGGTAAGGCTACTGACAAAAGCAGATTAGTAGTAAAATTAGGAATATGTAGAACTGAAGGAAGAGAAATAGTAGGAGAATAGCGAATGCAGCCCTTCCCTGAAATAGTAGAGAGATCCATTGGCTATTCTGGTCTTATCTTTATCAGAACAAGTAGAGTAAGAGTAAAAAATTGACGAACAACCTGTCATATGGTCAAATGCACTAGAGTCGATAATCTAAAGAATATCAGAAGAGGCAGTAAAAACACTAGTTAAGATACCTGTGTGAGCATACTAAGTGGAAAGAGAAACCGTGAAAGTAGTAGATAGAGAATCAACCTGAGTCATAAGGCGCCTGAGAGCTTGCATCTTCCCCTGAGAAAAACCACCAGTAGAATCAGCACCGGAATGAACTTAGAGTCAGCAAAAAGAAAAACTGCAGATTCCGAGACATGAGCCTGGCCCTAAGAACGCACAAAACCACGACCACCACCCATGCCACAAGGAGGGCGACTATGTAACTTCCAACAAAAATCCCTGGTATGTCCGGTATTGTTGCAGTAATCACATCACGATTAGTAACACCACCGTTAGCACCAAATTGACCACTCATGGGGAGTGGCCACTAAAGTAGAACGGGTGGGAATAGGATGCAACATAGCATCTCGACGACTCTCCTCCTGCTGAACAATAGCATAGGCCTCACCCATGGAGGGAAATGGAACACGACCCAGCACTTGCACCCTAATCTGATCATACTCCATATCAAGACCGGCCAGAAAATCATACACCCGTTCTTTTCCCAGTCGCTGGATCCATTTAGTGGCATCCTCAGTGCATACAGCCTGAAATCCTTGATAATGATCAAACTTCTGCCAGACACAACTCAAATCGGCATAATACTCAACAATCGACCGACGGTCTAATGTACAAAGTTTCTTTCTCAATTCAAAGCACTAAGCATTATTCTCCTGCTGAGAATATGTATAGGCTGCAGTAGTCCAAATTGCATACGGGGCCTCAAGCAGTAGGAAAGTATGGCAAATATCAGCTCTTATGGAGTTAAAGCAGTCAAGTCATAACTAATGATTTCTGAGACTTAAACCGTTTTAGTTCAGCAGGATCTGTAGGTTTAGGAATTAGAGCATCAATGAATTCATTTATCCCTCGGGCTTCAATGACCAAGGTAAAAGTGCGAGGCCAAATCAAATAGTTAGTACCATCTAATTTAATAGGGCAAATATCAAAAGTAGTGTTATCAAGAGGCTCAATTCGAATCGACTCATCCTTCGTAGTACTGACACTACCGACAATAAGTTTTAGATCAGCCGCCATAGGTTAGAAACCAAGGAATATATCCAAAATAATACAGTGAGTGCCAAATAACCAGTGAAGACCACCGACAGATCAGAAAACACAGATCAAATACCACAAATTAGAGAGTACATAGATCAAATACCACAAATTAGAGAGTACAGATCAAATACCGTAGATTGGCTGGGGGCGCCGGTAAGGACGGTGACGACCAGCGACGGTAACCAGTGGTAGCAAACTGACAATGGATAGAGAGAGAGAGGGCCACAGATCGAGGCCTTGAGGAGAGAAAGGGCCAGATCAAGGTCAAGAGAGAGAGAAATCAAACACAGATCGCGATCACGACTACAGCCGGTGGCGGCTCGAACGGCGATGGCAGGCGACGCGATAGGCGGCAGCAACAAGCGACTGACAGCAGCGGCGGCTAGGGTTAGGGTTTTAGGATTAGGATTTTATTTGGTGGTGAGAAAAAACTCAACAGAATCTTTTTACGGTTTCAGTTGGATGTTCAGAAAACTTAACGAAAAAAGGAATCGTTCGATTAGTACAAAGGCATTGATCGTTGCTCTAATACCATGTAAAGTTTTGGAATCCCAAAGTTGGATTTTACCTTTCATTGCAATCATTCTATAAGTACAACTAGAAACATAATTACACTACAACCCTTTAACACTAAGCTAATTACTAATTACTAATTGCACAATTAATTTACACGTGGGCCCATATCTTAATAGCTTGTGATAGATTTCTCCTCCCCCATAGCAAGCGAAGACAAATACTCTAACAATCACACGATAAGAGATGGAACACTGGAAGCCACGAATAAACTGTACGGGATTCGGTAATTTATGGAAGGATCATGGGCTGATCTAGAAGCCCATGAAAAAAGGATCAGGAACACGAGAAAGTTTAGCAGAGAGTAGAGAGCAACGATGATGAGGCTAGTGGTGGTTGCAAGTGGCAAAGGGGGCTCACGGTGGTTTGGTGGGTGTTCGGTGGGTTGGCGATGGGCTGGTGGTTGGGTTTTAGGGAAGAGGCACTCGTGGCAGTCGTGGTAGAGAGGGAGCTGGGATTGGGTTTTTGGTGGTGGCCTTTATATAGTAATCCCAATATGAGTACAATTAAAAGAAAGACTCTTAGGCTCCTCCCAATATAAAAAGATAATAATATGGCAGCTAATACACTAATAAAGAAAATAAGTCAATATATGGTGAATATTCAACAGGAATAACTCTTTTTTCTTAGGGGTCTGTTATACATGTTTTACTCCACTCTTTTGCCATTATTGAAGTTTTGATACTCCTATTTATCTCTAGATGTCTGTCGAGTGAAAATATCATATGAGTACTTGAACAGTTCAACCAATCAAAATAGGTACAAATTTATCTTTGTACATGTTTCTCTTGTAAAGTATAATAAATAATTTAAATAACTCCACAAAGGGCGGGCATTTCTGATTTTCATTTAGTGTTACTGTAGCTTGAAGAACACTACTTGATGGCTTTCTATCTGCATCTTCATTGTGCTTTTCTGGTACAAAATTCTTTCTCCTGTCTACACAGATCTCTATAGTTGGTTCGTCTGCATATGAATTGAACTAGAAGAAACATCCTGACTTTATCTTCGTAGTTCCTTTGATTTCTGCCTATATATGATGAAATGTTTTCATCTGGTTTGTTTGCATATCAAGTGGTTTAGATAAATCTTATTTTAATAATTCTCTCTTTCTTAATTACAGCTTCAGAGGTTGTACAAACAACAATGGAGAACCAGCATGATCCCAAGGCAGAGGCCAATGGAGGAATTTCTCCCACATCTGTGTTTGTGAACTCGGAACCGATGAGAGAGGAGCAAGTGCAGAATGCTGTGAAGTTTCTTTCACACCCCAAAGTGAAGGGTTCCCCAGTCATGTACAGGCGATCTTTTCTTGAGAAGAAGGGCTTGACGAAGGAGGAGATAGATGAAGCTTTCCGTCGTGTGCCTGTGAGCAAATTATTTCTTTTACTTTTCTGACTGCAACATCCTATTGAAACATCCATGAAGCCTTAATTGAATTCCCCTGTTACCAATATGTTGTAAGTCTTTGTATTTGGCGTCGGTCATTGACATTTGGTGTTAATTGCAGGATCCACCTCAGAATGTATCAAGTACACAGCCAACTGGTTCGAATCATGGTAAAAAACTCTGTTTATTTTTCTGTTGGTGATGTTGATTAGTTTTTTTGTTGTTTGTGTCAAAACAGATGGTCAGATGAAGTCTTCGTCAAATGTTCAGCCACAAGTTTCAACTCAAACTTTGCAGCCTTCAGCTGCTTCCCCAAGTGGTGCCATTTCTACGGCCTTGACACGGTCCCGCTTTCATTGGTCCCATGCTCTTCTTGCTGTAGGATTTCTTGCGGTTTCTGGAGCTGGAACAGCTGTAGTTTTCAAGGTACTTTCGGAAACTTCTGTACAATAATGTTATGTAGCAGAACGAGCTGTTCAATTACTGAAGTGTGATGTGTAGTAGCTTTCATTGGTATGGCACACAATTCTTGCATGCAAGTTGCTGGGTACTCTAATTGTTAAGTTATGAGTGTGCAGTATACTTAGTTTAGATTTGTTCTATTGTGTAAATAGGTTAGTAGATAATGGTCATTGTGTAATTTCCTTTTATTTTATTTTTCCTCTTGTATAATTGTAACGTAATGAGAAAAGAAAACCTGTCTTAATTATTTTATCCAATCTAACATGGTATCAGAGCGGTTCGAAACCCTAGCCGTCAACCCACTGCCACCATAACACCAAAAACCCTGGCTGCCAAACCCTAGCCATTGCGCTAGACACAACTGGTGATATCATCGTCGCACCTTGCTGCCACCGTGCCTTGCTTCTGTTGTTGCCCCCTTATACGCACATTGTTCATGCGGCCGTCGCATCTTCCGATTAGCACCCAGCGCCGTCACTGGCGTAGCTTTGCTCACTGCTCTTGCTCGCTGCTCTTGCTGCTCTTGCTTTGCCCTTGTCAGTCAGCTCTTGCTACTTTTGCTTTGCCCTTGCCATCGTCGGCCATCTGCAGTAGCCTACCACTTTTGGCTGCTGTTTTCCTGTTTGTTTTGTGCCGCGTCTGCTCGTTCTGGGTAGGTTTGTTTTGGTCGCTGTTTTTTTGGGTTCTTGTTGGGTGTTTGCTCTTCTGCATGATGGATATGGCTGAAGATCCAAAATTTGTTCCCACTGGTTGGTTTGGTACTAAAGATGCTTTGAGCCCTTTTGACCGGCTCTTTGACAACGCTCTATTGGATATTTGTTCTATCAAGTTGGATGGTACCAATTATTTGATTTGGTATCGCACTTTCACTTTAGCCATTGAAGCCAGAGGGACGTCAGAGTTCATTGAGGTACTTGTTCTTCCACCTGAAGAGTGAGAATGTTGCACTTAAGAAATTTAAATATCAGAAATCGTTAGTCATGACCTGGTTATTTACATCTGTGCGAGCTGATATTCACCATACCTTTCTCTGCTTCTAGATACACCGTATAAGATTTGGACTGCTAAAGCCCAAATCTTTTCGCAACAAGGTAATGATGCATAGTATTTTGAGTTGAGAAAGGGCCTCCGTATGTTGGATCAACACATTGGTCTGTAGCGGTGTATTATGGGGAGCTGAGTGGAGTATGATAGGAATTTAATTACTGTCAGGGTTTTCAGGTTGTTTGTTTTGTTGTTGCTGCAATTGGTTAAAAAGGTTGGAGAAAGAGCGAGTTTATGACTTTCTTACTGACCTTGATATGGAATATGATTAGATTCGCGTGCAGGTGTAAAGTCATATTCCGTTTTCGTCTTTGGGGGAGGTGTATGCCATTGTACATCGAGAGGAGAGTAGGAGGGGTTCTATGGTGCACACTTCTCCTTTTGATCATTTTGCCTTGCTTGCCATTCCTTCAACGGGGTGGTAAATCCCAGTCTAGTGCTAGCAGTGGGCCCAGTGATCGTGAGTCACTCTGCTGTAATTATTGCAACAACACCGGCCACTCCAGAGATTTTTGTTGGGAGTTACATGGCCGTTCTTCTCGTGGGCGAGGGGCCGGACGAGGTGGTTGTGGTCGTGTTTCTAGGCGTTCTCAAGCACAGGCCCATGTTTCGTTGTTTGCAATTGCCACTTTGCCTGATTCTGGGTTAAATACTGGGGCTCAAGCATTTTCTGATCATATTGGTGGTTTTCTCAGGGGGGAAATACAAGCTATTTGGCTCCTTATGGCTTGGCTGATTCTCCATCTACTATAGCTTCTGATTTCACAACAGTCTCTACCTCATCCAATTTTGGTTACACAGTTATCCTAGTTCGTGCATTTACTGCCTCTTCTGTTGTTCCTTGGATTATAGATTCCGGTGCTTCTGATCATATAACAGGTTGTTCCTTTGTGTTTGATTCTTACTCTACCTGTTCTAGTAAGGATAAAGTCAGAATAATAGACGAGTCATTCTCTGCTATTTCAGGAAAAAGTTTCGTTCGCTACTCTCCCTTCTTATTTCTCTCTTTAGTTCTACATATTTCAAATTTTTTCACCAATCTTCTATCTATTAGTAGTCTTACTCGTTCTGCAAATTGTTCCTTGACTTTTTTCTCTACTCATTTTGTTTTTCAAGAACTCGATACATGGAAGGTGATTAGTAGTGGTAAAGCACATGGTGGACTCTATTTATTGGACTTTGCACTTCGTCCATCTCATTCACCTATGTCATGTGACCTAGCTCTACGAGAAGATGCGAGTTCAGCTCTTTCTATGTTACATCAGTGGTACCGTAGATTGGGTCATCCCTCTTTTGGGATCTTAAAGAAATTTTTTTATAATTTAGTTAAACGTTGGTCTAGGAGTCAGTTTTTTTTTTTGTAAAGCCTGCGAGTTTGGGAAATATAAATGTTCTTTTTATGCACCTAGTAATAAAAGAAGTGATTCTTCGTTTGAGCTTATCCATTCTAATGTTTGGGGTCTTTCCTCGATTCCATCTCTAAAAGGTTATCGGTGGTTTGTCACTTTTATTGACTGTTATTCTCGTGTCACTTGGGTGTATTTACTTAAAGCAAAAGGTGAAGTCTTTTCTTGTTTTAAATCTTTTCGTGCAATTGTATGTACTTAGTTTTATAAGCAGATCAAAATTCTCCATAGTGACGATGACACTGAGTACATCGATAAGAGTTTTCTAGCCTTCCTCGATGAAACTAGTATTCTTTTTCAGACTACTCATGTTGACACTCCACAACAACATAGAGTTGCTAAACGCAAAAATCGTCATCTTGTTGAGGTAGATAGCTCTTTTTTGTTCACTATGAATGTTCCTAAATTTTTGTGGGGCGAAGCACTATTAACTGCCACTTATCTTATCAACCGCGTGCCATCCAATGTTCTCCAACTCAAACTCCTCTTGAGTATCTCCCTAGTACTTTTCGTGTTACGACTCTTCCAACACGAGTCTTTGGTTTTGTGTGTTTTGTTCATGCCCCTTACCCCTCGGGTGCCAAGTTAGGTCCTAAAGCCCATAAATATGTTTTCATTGTGTACTGTCCTATCCAGAAAGGCTACAAATGTTATGATCCTTCCTCTATGAAGTTTTATGTCTTCATGGATGTCACTTTTTGGGAGACAGAGTCGTTTAACTCTCCTTCCACTCCATCTCTTCAGGAGGAGCCTAACAAGAAGGAATAGATGTCTACCTGTTATAATCATACTGAGGGGGAGACACGATTTTATAAACATGGCGAGGGGGAGAAGGAAAACAAACCAATATCTGCTGAAGGAGCCACACATAACGTCGGTGGTGATATGGGGGAACGTATACATCGGCTACGAGAGGCTAACTTAAAGGCCTACACTAACCAGAAGAAAAATAGGAAGTCCTCATGTGTGATAGGACCTTGTCCATCACAATTGCTTGCTCTAGTTTCAGATTTCTCGATTGACTCACCTGGTAATGATTCTTCTCTCATTGAACCTCCCTTTAGTGATTTTGATAATCTTCCCACTGCTCTTCGGAGAGGTATTAGGTCATGTACTCAACATCCCATCTCCCAGTTTGTTTCTTATGATCGTTTATCTCCTTTGTACCATGCTTTTGTTTCGTCTTTTTTCTATATCTATTCCATAGAATTGGCAGGATGCATTCATAATATCTAAGCGGAAAAGAGCTATGGTAGAGGAGATGACAACGTTGAAAAAGAATGACACTTGGGAGTTAGTATCACTTTGGGGAGGAAAGAAATCAGTGGGATGCAAGTGGGTTTTCACTGTTAAGTAGAATGTTGATGGTACAGTTGAGAAATATAAGGGAAGACTTGTTGTCATGGGTTTTACTCAATCTATGGTATTGACTACAAGGAGAATTTTGCTCCAGTAGCGAAGATGAACTTTATGCGAGTTGTGAGCTCTACTCTCTTGTGCTGCTAATTTGAATTGGTCTCTTCATCAGTTTGGTGTAAAGAATACATTTTTTCGTGGTGATCTGGAGGAGGAGACGTATAAGGATATACCACCAGGTTTTCCTTCCTTTGAGACGGAGGGAAAGGTTTGTAGATTGAAAAATGCCCTTTATGGGTTGAAACAGTAACCTAGAGCTTGATTTGATAGATTTTCAAACTATGTTAAGGTTAGGGTACAAATAGAGTCATGTCGATCATACTATATTATCATGGGAAGTGCTGATAAGATCGCTGTCCTTATTATTTATGTTGATGATATAATAATGACAGGCAATGATGTAGATGAGATTCTTAATCTCAAGTTTAGTCTAGTTCAAGAATTCGAAATTGAGAATTTGGGATCATTGAGGTACTTTCTTGGAATTGAAGTGACAAAGTCTGATAGGAGTATTTTTATCTCCCAATAGAAGTACATACTTAATCTCTTGGAGTAAACAAGTATGTTGGGTTGTAGACCTGTAAATTCCCCTATTGAGGCGAATCATCATCTTAGTTGAGACTTGGGGGAGGGCATTAATAAGCGAGATATTAGCGCTTAGTGGGTCGACTAATATACTTAGCCCACACTCGATCGAATATTAGTTATGCAGTGTATTTTATTAGTTTATACATGATCTTCGTACTTCACATCTGGATGCAGTTTATCGTACTTTGAGATATCTCAAATTAGCTTTAGGAAAAGGAATTCTGTTTTCTAATCAGGGTCACTTGCAGTTGGAGGCATTCACTGATGCCGACTGGACTAGTTCTGTGGATGATAGATGCTCTACTTTTGGCTACTGTACTCTCCTTGGGAAAAATTTGATTACTTGGTGAAGTAAGAAGCAATCAGGGGTCGCCAGGTCTAGTGCAAAAGCTGTATAGAGTTGTGTCTCATGGTGTTTATGAGCTACTGTGACTCCAAACCTTATTACGTGATTTGGGAATGTCCGATAATAGTCTTATGAAACTCTACTGTGACAACAAAGTTGCCATGAACATTGCTCATAATTCTGTTCAACGTGACAAAACGAAGTATATAGAGATTGACAGGTACTTTATCAAAAAAAAACTGAGTAAGGATTTGATATGTATGCCTTTTATGAGATTTGAAAATCAATTAGTTGACATCTTGACAAAAGGGCTAGGCAGTAAGAGTTTCCATCCTATTGTGTTTAAGTTGTTCTTGATTGATATCGTTGCACCAACTTGAGGGGGTGTTAAATTATGCGTGTGTAGTGTACTTAGTTTAGATTTGTTCTATTGTGTAAATAGGTTAGTAGATAAGAGTCATAGTGTTATTTCCTTTTATTTATTTTTTCCTCTTATATAAATATAACGTAATGAGAAAGGAAAACCTAACTTGGGTCATAATCATTTTATCCAATCTAGCATTAATTTTCTGTGGGTATCCTCTCGCTGAATTCTAAGATTCATATTTGTGTCATCCCCTAAATTTGTGTCAAACCCCTGAATTGGACTGTTAATAACTCAAGGACTTAAAGCAGATGTATATTACTGTTTAGATAATGGATTATTGTTCCAAAAATCTATGTAGCGCTGTACTTTTCAATCCAACCATTCTGAATATCTGCCCTGGCCACTCTTGTTGGTATCTTATTAAAAGCATTAATAGATGCTTGAATGTACAAAGATCTACATGTGTTCACATACAAATACACAGTTAGACATGCAGATACCACATGGTATTGGCCAGTAAGCTGTTAGTCCTTTGGGCATCCATGGTGAGCTTTGTTCTACACTATATAGTCCCCACCCCCACCTACATGACTTTGTCTCATTCTCCAATTTATTCATAAACCCGTTTGCACTCGAACTTAGTTGAAAGCTAATTTATGAAGTTGAGTCGAAAGATGAACAAGTCTTCCTTATGATTGATGCTGTATTCATTGTTTTGCTAAGCGGTTTTGATTCTTTTCTCTGGTATTAGTAATATAGAAGAAGCTCAAGTGAAATTGATCTATTTGTAAATTTATGGGGTGAAATTTGCACCCCCTCTTCAGTGTTTTGGGGTTTAATTCATAGCTTCCCCTTTCTCTCTAAGTAGTATAATACGTAAATATGTTTCCAGTAGCAAATGACAATCCTTTTTCCAGAATGCTATTGTCCCGAGGTTGAAGTCTTGGATTCGCAAGGTTGTGCACGAAGAGGAAGAAGAGTTCGCCAAGAAAATCAACTCAAAACCAAGTTTGGAACAAGAAGCAGCCGCTGCCGCAAAAGCTGCTGCTGCTGCAGCTGCTGAGGTGGCACGAGCAAGTCAGGAAATGTTGATTTCAAAAACTGAAGGTGAGTTTATAATGGGTTTAGCTTAGCCTACTTCTCTATTATGCTCTCAACCTCACTTTAGTTTGTTTCCTTCTCTTTTCCATCTTCTCTACTTTGTATCTCCGTTGATTCCTTAGGAATGGATAATGACCTTCATCATGGTTTACATTTTGTTTTTGTCAGAAAAGAAATGCTTCGAGGAGCTTGTGAATCTGGTTGGAGTGCAAGTCCAGGAGATGAAGTCGATGAGTAATGCCATACGGAAGTTGGAAGGTAGTTGAGAGTTGCTTCATCGTTGAGCAAGTTCTTTCTGAAAAATGGCGTCTAAAGTCATTATTACTTTATTGTCTGATTATTTTAGACTCTCATATACAATACCCATACCTATGATGTCTCTGACTCTATATGCTATCTAGATGATTGGGCATTTCACAGGCTTTTGGCTATGAAGAGCACACAATTCATTATGACTAGTATTACTGTTTGTAACCTTAAGTATTATGTATGATGAATAGACAAATAGGTGGACCGATTGCTGTTATGTTTAACTATTTAAATCATTAGTTTTCACGTTTTCAGTTATAAGTATTTCTGTGTTCCTCTTTGAAAGAAAAACGAGTTGGTCCCTTCCTAGAAGGCAATGAGCCTAACTTCTAATGACTTATGATATAGGTACTTCAAAACAAAGTTATTTGTTTAATCAGAAACTGATTTAGGAGCATTTTGTGATCAAGCCTCAGAAAATGATTGTATCTAATCCTAGCCAACTAAATTGTACACACAGCACACACCATAATGCGTTTAGATTTGTTGGGTGTTGTGTGGAGGGGAAGGGTTTGCTGTGTGAGAAGGTTTTTTTGGTCCAATTGCCTTGGGATTTTAAATAAACTTTCAACTCTCTCTCAACAATTTTAATTTATTTCGTATCGTAGTGCTACTCTTCTGCACGGTGCATCGCTACATAGCTAAGCTAATCCTTCCTTGTTTTCTCCTTTCTCAGAAAACCCCATTTCGTAACTTTCTTTTTTGAAAGTTCGGTTCCACTGTTGGATCTGGAAACATATGAGTGGAAACTATCTACGAGCATAAGTTTATAACACCAGCTTATTGTGTAGTAAATCTTTATATGAGATTCATACTTGGGGCTATTGGCCTACTAGATTCCTACTTGTGGAGGACCTTGGGAAATCAATCATTTTTATTGCCCACGTCGCTTATGGTCCAATCTACATTACTGTGACCTACAATTTCCCAGCCGAAGTACTTGGCTATGAAATTGGTTAATGCTGGTGAAGTTAGCCTGTTAAAATTATTGCGTGCATGCATCTTGCAGAAATTCGAGTGAATTTCTCATTGTGGTACGATAGTTCTTTCATAGTGGTTTATTTGAGGATCGGTTTTTGGTAGACCTCTGCAGAAGCTATGTAACCTATCTTAATTGTTGGTTCTTGTGAATTATTAGTTCAAGGTAATGCCCGAGGAAGGACCTCCCTTGTTGAAGAACAAGATAATCCCATCTCAGCCAAGAGTTCTAGGGTGAGCTAAACTACACAATTTCAGGTCCTTTTAGATGATTTGGAGCTGCTATTTTTGTACCTGAATTGCATTTATTTTTCGACTTTACTTCTTGTTTATATTAATTTTGCAGCAACCAAATGCGAATGGCACAGCGAACTTTGACTTGTACTCAGGTTTTTGTTCAGTGGTTACTGATAGGTGTTTGCCCTCTATTGTTTAATGTCTTTAGAACTTCAAATGGTGAATATATATATCCTTGGTATTTCTTTACAGCGATATCTTCATCACCCCCTGCAACGGTGGAACCCTCCGCTGCACCTCACTCAAAATCTTATATGGAGGTAAGTTTATCTATTCTTTTTTTTTTTTTGGGTATTGTGTGCTCTTTATACACTATTTGCTTTGCTGAAATCTTTCACTAGAGCAATGGTTTTGACTGAATTGCTTCTGTGCCATTCCACAACGTAAAGTGTAAAACAGGTGCAGGTTTGTTATATGACAATAATGTTTGCATAATTTATTTCTTGATTTGTTTACAAGGTATTGTTTACATTTTCTATCAGGTTGATTTATTTTGATTTAATGTTCTGAATTTTTATGCAAATTTACAGTCTTTATTTTCTAAGAAAGAGGTTGGAAAATTTCCACATTTTGATACTGAGTATCCTGTTGCAGATCATGGCTATGGTCCAAAGGGGAGAGAGACCTCCTAACATTAGAGTAAATTCACTCCTGGTCTCTGGATGGGGTTTAGCTTGTTTTTCTTGGGCTGATCCTTTATTTTTCCGGCTTTCTTTCAGGAAATAAATGATCTACCACCGAATCCTAGTCAGCCCTTACCGAATCCTCAGTTAGCCCCAAGAGCCAAGGTTAGTTTTTGAATGTTTCCTATACAATCTACGATTATTTCATGTAGGTGGGCAAACTGGCAAACCATTGAGATTGGGATGTTTTATGAACATTAGAATATTGAAAGCGTTAAGTGTGACTCGTTGCACTTCTTACCCTTAGCATACTGGCTGCCCATTCAACAAGTCTCTGAGGCCATTCCACTGACTTCACCTCACTATTATAACATGCAACCTTAATATATCAACCCTTATTGCTCGCACCGCATACCTCAGCTACTTTGTTGACTGTCAACATGGTAGTTAATCATATACTATGGTTATTCTTCTAATCCTACAATATGTGTGTAGAAAACTCACTCTGTCACAGGATGTGGCGATTGCTTTTATGATATTAAAAGCAATGTTGTTTGCTGTTTTTCTAAAGTAGAAAGGCCAACTTTGTCCACATCATTGTGTACAGCATTCCTTTATAGTTCATTCATATAGGCATTCCTGTACCTAGTTTGAAAGTGCCACTGAGTTATGCATATTTTGGTGAGAAGTTTCTTAAAAAGTGAGCGTATTCTAACCCTTCCACAATTGATCCTCTCAAATTTTGAGCGTGCTCCATTTTACTAGAGTTGGAAATGTCCGGCGCAAGTGTTGGGATTTATGTATTTATGTTCATGCATTTACACCAGATAGGGCGTGTTACTATAATTACCTGACTACTATGTCCTCCTGATAGCCTTGGGAGGTTAGTCAGACTCAAAACAGCACTAGCCAGGTTTTCCCGTCTCAAGATGGAAGTTATGGGTTGAATTCCAACTTACAAGACAATGGGCTCATCAATCAGTTGAACGGAGATAGTTCAGCTCCTTGGTGGCAAAGAAAAAATGTCAGAATCACAGAATTCGAAAACGAAAACGAATTCAAGACTGGGCCTTCCAGTGTGTTGACCAATGAGCGACCAGCTCAGCGCTCGTGGGTCCCTCCCCAGCCACCCCCTGTAGCAATGCCTGAAGCTGCTGCGGCCATCCGACAACCCAAAAAGCCACTTTCTCAAAAACAACCCGTCGATGACCAGTTAGTGGCTAATCCTCCAGATGCAACTGACGAGTTGCAGAGGATCACAAAAATATCCGAGTCAGGTGGTGTAGCGGATGCCAATGGTGGGACCTCGGGTCCGAGTGGACAAGTTTCTGAATCTGAAGACACTCTGAATTCCAATGGTGGGAACGTAGGGCTGATCAGAAGTGAGATACAGGAAGAATTAGAGTACTAAGGAAGGGAATAAGATGAATCTGGTGAGCCAATTATAAGGTATCCATACACGCCATGCCGTTCAAAGTTGGAAATGATTGTTAAGAATATGGTCATGATTCACCTTTGCGCTGCACCCTCATTGAAATTTCAGAGGCTATATGTTTTGACTGCTTGTTTTAATGGAATAATAAAAATATTAGCAAAATGAAACGGAACCTAGTTTTGTGGGGCTTCTTATTTCCATTTAGATGGGCTTTCTGAATGAATCAACAGGAAGTTGTGTGGAACCATGCAATTAGAAAAGGGAAGGCTTTAACAATGATGTTCTGTGTTGATGTTGTTCTTACACCGTTAGGCTTATTTCCTCACAACTTATGTTTTCCCAGTTATCTGTGACCTAACACCATATAATAGCTTCAGCTTGGAGGGGTCTTGAACCCAAGTTCAATAGTCTCCTCCTTAATTTGTTTTACATTTGCGTTTCGCTTCTGTTTCTTATATAGATGTCTGAATCTATACATTGAAGACGAGCATGCAAGTGAGGGAGGGAGGGTGTTCGATTGGCACACACAGTCGGGTTCATTGTTAATGCCAGCCATCTAGCACAACATTATGCTCACACACATACGTATACGCCATGAAAATGCTTCAAATCTCCTCTGCATTACCATGAGCGGCGACAAATCGTTCGAATCCTTTGCCTTCTCACCTCCTTTTAAACTCTGGAGGAAAATCTCAACTGGGAAAAAAAGTTATGCTAAAAAAACCCCATAAAGGTAAAGAAAGGGGTATGGAAATTTTAGTGGGTGAAACTATTTAAAAAGAGATTCCAATATATTAAATGCGTGGCTTCATCCTGGCTGTCTGTTTCCACGAGTGAGAGAGGCCTACATTGTCGCCTTAATCTGTCAACGGCTGAAAGGAATGGTCAGATAGTACCTCTTTTGGAACAAGGGCAGCTTTGTCATTGCAAATGCCAACACTACTCTCGGTGGTAGCCACAGAAGATAATAGTAAGATTCTCTCACGAAAGTCACTGTAGGAATTCGTTGTTTTGTCTACCTTCAGTCTTGTCTAGGTCGGTTTTTTCCAATCATACAATTCGAAGAAGGCATATATGCATTAAAGGTGATCTTCAAGAGGAACGTTTATGAACGAGCACCTCTTACAGTCTCTTTTAGTACCAGACATCTCACTTGAAATGCAAAGAATGATTATGAATCTTTTTCTTGATCTTTAGGAATTCTTTCACCTATTTGCCTCTTTCGATTGTTTTAGACTTGTGCTAAGCATCATGCGTTAAGCGTATAGTTAGCATTCCTGCCAGATAGGACTATAAACAGTTCATAACTTTTGAGACAATTGTCTTTTCAACATTGTTATGCATAGAAAAGAAAACTCATTTCAAAGCAAGTACCTTTTGAATGAAAACGTGAACCAAATTTTTTAGAATTATGTTGCAATTTGGATTTTGGTTGGAAGAAAAGAAAACAGAAAACATGATTTTGTTTTGTTTTGTTTTGTTATTCATACTATTTTTTAAAGTTAATTAATTTGTTATCTACTGGGCGTGCTTTCTTTTAGAATATTGAGTCAGATTATTAGGAGTACAGAAAACTTAAAAAACAACAAAGGAATTTGAAGAAAAAAGAAATACTAGTTGAAAATTTATTAAGTGATGATTTTTCGTTGTCTTAAAAAGGCAATTAGCGATGAGCATAGAGAAGATACTGCTCTTGATCAATACAAGGTAGGGGAGAAGACTTTACCAAGGGAGCTCCTCCTCCTCTCCACTCAGTTTGTCCAATCTTGTCTATTTCTGGATTCTTCATTGGCCCCTCCGATTATATATTGACCATCATTTATGTTTTAGAGCTTCTCGAGACTATCAACCATCATTTAGGTATTCGCGATCACATTCATCGGTATCTGCCCAACATGAGTCTTGCAACTAATATGATTTTCGGCGAAATTAATGATCTCAACGGAATATGTTCGATCAGTAAAGTGAGTCTAAGAAGGACCAACAAATAGATAGACTACAAGAAATAAAAAGGGACCAAAGAGAATCTATTCCCTTCTAATTTATAAGCGAGATTATCTTTAGGAATAGCAATGACGCAACTAAAATCTTTGATAGTCTTATGAGTAAAAACGGTAAATAGGATCAATGAAATCAACAATGGATGAAATTAACAGTTCCTTATGTTTAAATTCTTCATGTGCTTACCGTATGTCTAGATTTATATATCTATCTATATTATAAGTGTAGTCCAGATTCACTCTTTCTATTTTCAGAAAAATAAAATAAAATCTCATGTGATAATTTTTTGTATTCTTTTCCTATCCCTCTTTATTCTTTTAAAAAACCTTTAAATTAACATTTAATTTTAAATCTTAATTCAATGCAAATATTTCTGTTTTTTGAATAATACGGGTATAGCATTTGCATATGCGCGTGCGGTTATAGCACTTTAGCTTGGTTTTCACTTTCCACTAAGTCCAATTATGTTATGTTCACCCGAGTTTGTTCATCCTTTGCCTTGTGAGATTATTTCGAGATTGCATTTCGATGATCAACAAGGTGGAGACTAGAGAGTAAAGAAACTTTGTTCACCCTAAAAATTGAGCTCCTTTGCATTAATCATTCGGAGATTCCTCTCAATGCCTTTTTATTGAGACTTAAATGCAAATCACAGTGGTATATTCTCAGTAGGTGCATATATATATATATATATATATATATATATATATATATATATATATATATATATATATATATATATAAACACACACACACACACACACACACACA
>JABCMJ010016919.1:0-19102 GCA_014822125.1 Arbutus unedo
ATCAGAACACACTCTCTCTCTCTCTCTCTCTCTCTCTCTCTCTCACACACACACACACACACACACACACAGGAATCCAGGATCAATCTTATGTGCAGCTCCATTTGTTCAAATTTCTCTTACTCAGGTTCATCATCTGTAAATGTCTCCTTAACTACTGGCAAGGATGAATTCCTTGATGCTGGATTGCTGAATATGAGCAGCTCGTCAAGAAATATGCTCTTCAAGTTGATATCTACCATCATTAGCCAGCTCGTGCATATAACAGTCTTTATTGGGTTTCTCTTGCTATAACTTGACTTCTCTGCTATAAAGCCCCAATTCTTTGGTTGATGATACCCTATCCTAGATATCGGCTTTTCTCTTGTAAAGTGTCGATCAAGACCACTGCCAGCATTGTAAATTATCTTCATACTCGTCAAGTGTTGCGGAAGGAAATTCCTTGGAACCGTGTAAGTATGACAAGATAGTTGCAGTGATTGGTTTGTGAGTGAGTTTTTGTCTAGCTGGTTTGATGTTGTAAGACAAAACTATGTTCTTTTTCTTTTCTTTTTGGTATATCCAGTTGCATGAAATCCCAAGGTACGTATTGGTTGTAGCATTGTATATTTGATGTTTTGAGATGAAGTATTCCTTTCAAAAAAAAAAACAAAGAGAGGATGTTTCTGGATGCATTCTGTTTTTGGTGGATAGGCATGTGGTATAAAGCATTTTGCATTTCTTGTGTATAAACGAATGGGAAAAAGAGTAGTGTTATTTTGAGATGAGATATCCGCCTCGATGATCGGTATCTTTGGATATCTTTGAAAACTGGTAGCCTTTCTGGTTCTTCCATCGATCTGACATCTTTTTGGTTGATGTTCGAGGTAGAAGCAGGCTTTCTCAGGATCCTATGAATTGTGACTTGCATCCTATATCACCTGAACTTAACCTCCGATCACAGATGAGGTAGCAAACCTGCCCGTTTGTCAGCCTGTTCACCTATCATCTATTTGGAATCTCCATTTCTGTGTTCCAGTCTTCTGAACTCTCCGACCAGAAAAGAAGTTGGTCTTGTTGCATCAAGGTTCGAAGGTGAGGGATCTTAAAGTCTTAAGCAGATCATGGCTTTTAAGACGATTCTAAGGACACAGGTCATCATGTGCAGGCGGATATCAAAGGCACAAGGATCTTGATGATATTCAAAATGCCCAAGCATTTTAAATGTGTGCATGGGCAAAGCGTAAACGATTGCATACAATAAGGAATGGTTGCGATGATGTTCATGTTTTTTGAGCTTTACAGAGTTGCGCGCTCCATTATTATCATTCATTTGTCTATTTGTCATGCTCTGATGGATCTTTGTAGATGCTACGGCGGTATATGCTTTGACGTTGTTTCTACAATTACTTTTGGGTAGACTAGTTTGTTGGCTGGCTCTAGTTGTCTTCTTATAAGATATATTTATCTTGTTTCACTATTTCCTTATCATAAAAGAAGACTCTCTCTCTCTCTCTCTCACACACACACACAAAATCAACCTTTGTGCTTATTTACTTCTTTTTCCCTCGAATCATCGTATTCAGTTGCCCATTAGCTTAATAGAAGAAGAGGGTAATATTGAAAAGGTTGGAATCAAATGGGATGAATGAAATAAACATGAAAATGAGAGTACCCCTGTTACAATATTTTGAAATTCTTCCTTGCAAGGTTAAGCATGTAGAGTAGAGTAGAGTAGAGTAGAAACTGTATACTACGGCCATTACAGTCCAGGAAAACAGCTACAGAAATACTTTTCTTCTTCTGAAACACAAGTAGAGGGTAATGGTCTGAGAGAATTTTCAATTTTTTATATTTGAATTGTAGCGTCTTAATTTTCGGACAAATTAATAAAAAAATATTTTAATTTTTAAAATATTTTTTATTTCATAAATAGAGAAAAAGTACAAATTTAATTGGTTCAACATCTAGAATAGAAAATTAAATTTAACAGTAGGATACATTTCAAAAGACTACATGTAGTAACTAAGGCTTAAAAAAATCTTTGTCCACGGCGCTGTTTTCTGTTAGGTATCCTAGGCTTTTAGTTAAATCTTCAGTACTTGACGTGCAAAGTCAAAAGCAAAAAAATTACACTATAAGCAATAAGACTCAATAAGTTATCATACCCTTATGTCCAAATTATGTATGTTATGACAAGATATGATATAAAATGATAGGTGCAATTTATACAGAAGCTGTAACAAATAAGTGCGATATAAAAGTAAATTAAGTATTAATAAATGGTAAGCTCAACAGTGAAATCGCCAAATTCATAATTCCAATGTTTATTCAACTATCAAATCCTTAGATGTTATACACAAATTCTCGACTTTCAAATCAACTGTTATTCTGATCATGATAATTGTCACGTCATAAACCATCAAGCATATCAGAATTCCATGTCACAATAATTAGAGCACTGGTCAGTAGCATTACCAAATATTCATCATTAATAATCAAGCATATCAAAACCCATCATAAAGATTGAGGCGCCAACAACGTAAACACAAAATCCATCATTATCTCAATAAGCATGTCATAACTCACAGTAACAATGACTGGAACGTTGACAATGTAAACACGTGATAATTGTCACGTTAATAATCCAACAAGCATGCTAGAACCATCGTAACAATGATTCAGTAAATGAACGAACTGAAAAGAACAAAAAGGCCGGAAAAAGAAATTTGAAGAAAAATTAACAAAAATTTAACAGCTATGCATCTTCCGTTTGTGCAATAGCTTTATACATTTTCTCAAAGACTGCAGTGGCTTTTGCACATGATCACAATATTGTAGTACATTAGCAGGACAACTTAACTGGGTGCAAGAACCCATCACTGCACAAGGGAAACTCCTTGTTTTGGAATAAGCAAAAGTGGTCTCTTAGTTTATAGTCTTTAGACTTGAATCTGTTGCCAGAGTGACATAAATTTTTCAAGAAAAACAAAACCAGTCCACGACACCGCAATTATTTACTAAACTCAAGGTATCCATAAGGCTGATGAAAGTACCATACAGACATTGAATGTCTGTGGAGAAGAAAAATCAATTATGTCTGGTTGAAGAACAAAATTACAGCGTGAGGTTAATAAACCACAAAGTTGCTTGTTCCTCGTTACTTCAGCTCTGAAAAGAGCTTTGGTGCCACCTGTGCAATGAAAGACAAGAAATCAAACAATTCTACCTCTGTTATCTGATTACAGAAAAGAGAAAAGGGGAAGGAAGAAAGAAAAAGAGGCTTACACATTTGTCAACACAAGACCAATAATCGAAATACTGTCCAGTGCAGTGCTTGTGCCCCATTTCATCACCTTGGATCCTTTTAACACAGCTCTGTGGAAAACGACATGGCTTCATCATATTAACAACGTGCAAAGTACATATAGACCTCAAAGAAAGAGAAGAAAAAGAAATGAACTGTCAAAAACCAAGGTTTTAACACCACCGCACCAAGCTTGACTGGCTTTCTGTCTTTGACTTAGCCAAGGGCAGAGTGAGGATGAGCACAATGAGGTCACTTTGACCCCACTGAGTTAGAATAATTGCTTAGAATCAAGGTTCTGAATACCGGATCGGCTTGAGTACTGGTTTTCCTATTGGTACGGTACGTACCGGTACCGGTCACGTACCGGGTACCGTATCAGATTTACCGCAGCTATCAATATATATATAAACCATAGAGAGAAAGCCCAAAAAAATTAAATTTTTTTCGCAAGTCTTAAGAAAAAAAAAATCCGGTACCGGCCGATATAGCCGGTATTGAGAACGGTACGGTACCAGAGATACTTGGTACTATTTTTATGCCAAAACGGTACGTACCAGGCGGTACGGTACGGTATTCACAACCATGCTTAGAATAGCTATCATTTTTATTAAATTTTGACACATTCGACCCCACGTGTAAGAAAATACCTTGAGAATCCTATTAAAAATGAAATTCTGTCCTTTATCACTACCAAACTCGACCAAATGCTTAATGGCTCTAGGTACTTGACCCCACTACTTACAAATCTTGGCTCCACCCCTGAAAGTATCCATTGGGACAGTACCATACTTCGGAAAGCGAGGGGGGAACTAAACAAGGGATGGGATGTACAATGGTGCTACAGTGCAACTACAAGTAAGCCCATGAGCCTGGAAAAGAACACATACCGATTGGTCAAAAGGAAAGTTATACATGATGTTGTTTCTTATGTTGTTCTTTACTCATTTTCATTAGATATTATACGTTGCTCTTTTCAGCATCATAGGTGTCAATTCCTGACTTTTTACATATATTTGTGCGTTAAGTATCCATAAAACCTACTTTCTCTTCTTTCTTTTTTAGTCCTGTACTAAAGTTCCATTGTTATTTAGAACCATCCCTGCCGCCTGTTCGAACTAACAACCTTTGTGTTCAAAACTTTGCAGCAATGAGCCAAGTATGTCATGATGAAAAAAGAAGATACAGCTAGCGCCTGGTGGTGCTCAAATGGCTTCTCATTCAATCAAAAGGGCTAGGTAGTACAGTAGTAAAAGAGCAGTACTAAGACATACGAGGAATTCCAAAAAAAGCCAAAGTAGCCACGCCTATTCACAAAGTTAATTCCAATATTCAAAATCAGAAAAGCACCTGATAGTCAAGCAAAGGTTTCACACATTTTGGACTGCAAGACTCTTCGAGATACTTCTTCTTGTCAACAAGTTGCTCATCCGCCCTAATATTAAGGAAATTTTGAGAACTACAGTCCCGCTAATACAAGTAACATATTTACTAACAAAATAATTAATAATAACAAAAAGAGAGTTGATTCCTGGCATACGAAATACATTGACATATCAAATATGCACCACAACACTGGAAATTGATGAATCTACTAAAAATCGAAGATTGGCCTTTGAAGATGTGCATCTCCTAGAAAGGATCTTTCCTTCCTTTTCAATAAGTAAAAATTTTCACGAAGAAGAGTAATGGACAAGGGCACAACCTCCACAGGAAAAAAAAATGTAGAGAAAGCAGTCTTAATTTCTGTGACAGCAAAAGACTTTGTGATAGCAAAATAACATATGCAAGATGCATTCTCATGAAAGACTTTCCAGTATAATCCCTCTATAATCCCTCTATAGTCCCTCTGTTCCCATTCTTTCCAGTTCAGAATGTCCCCTTTGAAAAGTCAAAGCAAAACGTTTTGTAATTCTTCACACTTATCCCTTAAAAACGAATGGATAACTTATAAAGTGGAAAAAAGTGGCAATATTGCTAAACAATATCATTTGATTTGAGTATATCCCCTTGAGAAGTTGAAACTCCAAAAAGGGACTAACATTGTTGGACGGAGTAAGATTTAGTCAGTGGAACTGAGCATTTGACTCAAGAGTTCAACAGGGTATGAGATAAGTAGTAGGAATGCAGTCTTACCCCGTCCCCTGCCTTAAACAAAATTAAAAAAGCCTTATCCCATGTGTTAAAGGCTAATTTTGATACTTACAATGCATGCCATTGCACTATTCGCAGCGTCTAGTCGTTAAGTATTGTTAGTATTGACTTCTACTTGTTAGGTATGTAAGTATTGAGTACAATAAGCAAGAGATTGGTCAAATCGTCTAGGAAAAGACAATAAATGTATCTAAGTACCCATTCGAGTTTAACTCATAATTTTCATGTTATTGACTCTAGTCCCACCGTAGGGTAACTAGAGAACGACAAAATGTAACTGACCAAGCTCATGGGAAAGTTCTAGAAAATGATTGGTCGTGCAATTCAAATCAAGTATAGACCTTATTCGCTTAGATGAGTCAATTTACGTGCTCTGACGTAAAATGAAGTACAATTTCAAAAGACCAATGGGTGCATAAGACACAATTATGTAGCTTACACGCTTAGATAAGTTACGCAGAAGTAGGATTACACGTTTGGTTTGGGGGGGAGATCTTTTTTTGGGACAGTGAGGGGCCGAATATAATTTGGGGAGCCAAAATGTAATTTTTTTTATATAATTTTTAAAATTTATACCTAGGTTTTTTTTTTTGAAATTTTTGAAAGGGTCCGGCCGCAAGGTCTCCATATAGTTCCCGAGTTAAATTACATGTTCTAACGTAAATTGTTAGTGCAATTTCAAAGACCAAGGGGTGCATAAGACACATAAATCAAGTAATGACATGCGAAACAACAATAAATTAAAACCCATAGAAATCTATTGAAAAGGAACTTATTACCCACATTGGAAATCGAAGAGTAACGACCAGTTGAGTGCAACGGAGGTGCTGGAGTTGCCTGAAAAAAAGCAAAATTTACAAAATAATTGGTTAACACAACATCACTAGGCCGATTCCTCATTCCAATCTAGAATAAAACAGATCGACTCTGTGAACCCCGGATTCAAATTTTTAAACGAAAACGACGAATCTGTAACAACCCGCAAATCTCAGCGTATTCAAGCAGCATACAAGTGAATAAGTAAACAACAGTCAAATAACATGAGGAAACGGAAGATAGAACCGGATATGGAATAGAGAAATGATGGAGAAAATCGGAAAGTTTAAGGGGAGATGAAAACGACAGTACCTATCCTGGGTTTACGCGAAGAAATCGATGCATGCGGTGGTGAAGAACAAGCAAGCATTTTATACCTCGCTGATTGTGTTTGCTTGCGCCGGATGCGTAGGTTATTATCGTGTCCGTTGTGGAGTCAATTGGGAGAGAAAGAAAGTCAAACAATGAAAAATAATTAATTTTTTTCACAATTTCCTTCTTCAATATGTTATCTTCCTTTCATTTTCTTCCCATAAAGTCCAAACAAAGTGGTTAATCTTTTCAATTTCTCTTCTCAAGCGAGTAAAAATATAGGAAAAAACACTAATTGAAAGTTATTATACTATAAAGTTCCTAAAAGAAACCAAAATATAAAATAATTTAGCTATAGCAACTCCTCAACCAAGAAAAAGTGTGGAGAAAAAAAATGTTAATTTCACTTTTATCCTCAAAACTATGAGTGAAATGCACTGACCTCTACTAACAAATACAGAGACCTCTCTTGAGGTTTTAAAAAATACAATAACTTTCGATACTTTAAAAAATAATAAATTGTTTGCCCCCTCACGTTAATTTACCTCAGATGCCGCTTAGATTAACCATGAAATGATGATTATATCCTTTTGTATAAAAGGCAATATTGGGCATGGATTGTCACTGTTCGGAAAGAAGGGAGAAAACGTTCCAATTGGCGGAAAGAAGGGAGAAAACGTTCCAATTGGGAGAGAGAGAGAGAGAGAGAGAGAGAGAGAGAGAGAGAGATCAGGTTCATAACCGCAAGAGATGGTGATCTCTCCACACCGACTATCTTCCACATAGATCAGAACCGCAATAGTCTTCTATGCAGACTGAATCAGTGGTTAGGGTTTGAAGAAATGGGTAAGGGTTCCACATCGACCATCTTCCACTTGAAGATCAGGTTCTTAATCATCTATTTTTCACTTAGTAGATCTAATTCGAGAAATTTAGTATGATAGGAAGCCATGTCTTGCCCTCAATTTTAAACAAAATAAATATTCTTATATACTATTGAAAACCTCACAATTTCTCTAATATGAACCCTAAACATAATTTCCATTGAGCATTTGTAACATCAAATTTTAAAATATTACAATAAAAAAGGGCACCCCTGGCCCGAGTATCCCAAGATAATAAGTTGAGATTAATACAATGTCATTGGCTTTCAAATACAAAGGAGTCAAAAGAGAGTTAGTTTGCATTTTTCAAAATAAATTTCAAAGATGTTATGTAATTGCTAAGGTGAAAACTCTTCAAAATATGCAACAACATGCATCCACACACGGCCATCTCATGCCTCCGGTAGAGATGAGCCACAAAACCCAGTAGAGATGTCTATGCCAATATTACATGATTATGTAATGATATGGCATGTTTCATGAATAATTCATAATGACACACATAAGACAATAAACCCATAAGTTACCAGTTTCTAATCAAGTAGTCTAGGATACCATCATAACAATGTTACAAACTAACCCACAGTTCTCATATTGATCCAATTATTCTTATTCCAACTAGTACATCACCCTTTGGTGGCTAAACAATACAGAAATATACTAGTACATCTCCCGTCAGAGACTAAATTTTGCATAACTAGCACATCTCCCGTCGGAGGCTAGATGTCACATAACTAACACATCTCCCGTTGGAGGCTAGATATTACATCGTGTCAATGCAAGGCAATTACTTACAATTCAATAATTTCTATATCACATTCATCAAGCCAAGACAATAACGTACGTATACATAATGGTCAGACGGAATTCTAAAACCATGAATTTGTCATCTACTTACAACCACACACCAACCTCTAGACTAAAAGACCAAAACCCTAAAACTAGGTATAAACTATCAGACAATGTTGCCGGACAGGTCGCAGGAGCAAACACAAAGTCGTTGGATGCACCAAAGGTCATAAGAAGTCACTAGTAAGTCGCCCCATAAATTGCTAGAGCGACTTGGGTATAGGTCATGTCGCTAGTGTGACTCTAGTGATCTTTAGAATCGCTAGACAGATCTCAATTCATTCAAATCGATCAAAAATGCAAAAATACACAATCAAAACATAATTTAAACTATCAATACCAGTTATAAATAGAGGTGAAACATCCCTATTTCAAGTTTCGGATTAAGTGATTTGGTAAAAAAGAAAAGCCATAGCTTCGAATGGTTCCCGAGCTTCAATCCACAATTCAACCTTGATTCCACATCAAGTACGATAAGAACTCGCAATATACGGGAGAGATTCGCCAATAGTAGAATGGATTGATGATGGGGTTAAAGAGAAAGTAAAGCCCCAGGTGTAGAGAGAGAGAGAGAGAGAGAGAGAGTATGAGATATGGAAAAATAAGAGTTTCCCCCGCCTTAAGCCCCAAAAATATGATTTTAGCACAAGTCATGGGTCCCCAAACCATCAAACATCTCATGTGATGTGAGCGTAATCATAACGTAAGTTCTAGTGCTCGGATCATGTAGCTAAAATTCCTAACACATAATAATAAACCGAATAATTATTCCGTAATAAAATTAATTAAAAACTTAAAATTTTCTCTGGGCTCTTACAAGTCATCAAAATTTAACTCCAGTTGAATGAAAGGATGAGCATTGAATTACTGATATGAAGATAAGTTGCTATGCATAGTGTCATGCAATTCCTCTACGGAAATGAAAATTGAGTATGTATAACAAAATCATATTTGTTGTTGTTTTCCCAGCTTAGTCCCGTGTCTCTTTCTCTCATCATATGTAAAAATTTCTACGTTAATGTTTTCCAACCTCATCAGTCACCTTTGTATTAGTTTTTTTTGTTTGCTTTTTCTATATCTAAACAAATCCCTCATTAAAATTCTCCCATAAATTCATTAATTTCTCTTTTCCATCAATTCCTTCAATCTCTTAGTAATTTCTTTTCCTATTCTCCCAAAGGGTTCTCAGAGGTATTTTTTTGGCAGCCCTTTGATTTTTTTCCAATGTCATGCTGTGTTGTGATTTTTATTTGGTGGGTATTTACTAAAATTTCATCTAAATTTTGATTATTTAACTTGCAATCAAATGTAGCTACTGGATGAGTGCACAATGTATGGGGATTGCGAGGCATGGTTCTATTGCTTCACTCGCGCTGTAGGATTTTTAGGCTTTAGGTGTGTAAAGCCATCATTGACCAATTCAAGCCGATGGATTTGTTGTGTACTGTTGTGATGTTTTGGAACTACTGCAATGGAAGGATTTGTTTTGTAATAGTTTGGTAATTTTGTAATGGAAATGAATCTCTGTTGCAATGTTTTGGAATTGCTGTAATGGAAGCGGATCTTTATTCTCTGTTTCGTATTTTTTTTTCTAAAATGGATCTCTATTGTAATGTTTTGGAACTGGTTCCCTCTGAGCAATTGAGTGATGGATGATAGAGAAACATAATCGAGCGTTAAGAAATTGAGTGCCAAGCCAAATTAATCTAGACTCGTCAAAGCAAATTTTGGCACAAGATCCATAGGAAGTGAGTAGTACGTATTTATCCTTTTTAAACGTGGGTAAATAATGTGAAAGAAGGATAGCTCAAAGGGCATTTTAGGTATTTAGAAATTTATCACTGTCACGTCATACAAAACCATCCAATTTTGGACGGAAGTTAGCATGAGGGGGCGAACGATCAATTATTTTCTAAGGCAGGGGAGGTCATTGTATGTTTTAAAACTTTAGGGAGGTCATTATAGTTGTTAGTAACCTCAGGGGAGGTCAATGCATTTTATCTCAAAACTATTGATAATGTGCTCATCTCGTACCTAAATTTTAAATTATTATATTTATTCCTAAATTCTTGAGAAGATTGCTAAAGAGTCTGAATATAAGCTCCATAAAGATCGACCAAAACTGCCAACCAGACTGACCTACCAAGCCACAAGTCGGCCAGTCAGTCTACTACCTGCTCGACCCAGACTCCTCCTGAGCTGGCACTACGGATGCTCTACAGATACTCCTCCGGTGAATCCACATGATCCCTTTAATGACGCCCTAGATCTTTCGACATCACCCAGATGGCACGAGAGGAATCAGCCCGGATCACGCGATTTTTGGAATCACAGGCAAGAATCATTCCCACCCCTTACTCTGTCGATCAGGTATTAATAAGCAGGGAGGGGGATGGAAAATTCGTTGAGAGCTTTCACTTTCTCATACCATGATTCTAATTTAATCGTCAGAGGTTTCGCGACCGGCCGATCACTCACCGATCATTAAACTTGTGTGTAGGAACCACTCAGCAGGCCAGATGAATGTCCATCATTTTCTGGCATCATCAATTGTAATTTAGTGCAATACAAAATGTTCAATCTCAAACGGATGTCTTCATCAAAATAGATGGTAAAACTGACTCTTTTCCACCCAATTAAGATGATTTTATTACTCTTTTATATTTCTCAAAATATAAATCAAAGGCAATGTGAAAACCAAAGAAACGACAACAAACTCATACAATCGAGGGCTCTTCTTCTACCTCGGTGTTATGATGTTCACACCCTTTTTCCAACACTGCCTCATCCGTTCCCCCCACTCAGCTTGGGATGCTCTACTCTGCTTGTCTTTGTTCGCTCCTCGCCTCCTTCAGTTGGCAATACTTGTCGATCTGGCACATCAAGTGGTCCATACTCATTGGGCTAGATAACATAAAATCTTCAAAGATCCAACTTTTGTGGTCTAATCCCAGTTTGAAGGAAGTGACAACAATGGCAGGATCACAATCTTGAATCTCATGGAACAACCCCTGGTATTGAGTTGCATACTGACGGAGCGTCTCGTTTGTCGACTTTCAGAGGCTGAGGAAGGAATCCATCCCCTTCTTTTGTCGAGTACTGGACACAAACCATGCCGAGAAGGCAATTGATAACTTTTTAAAGGAGAAAATTGAACCACTCGACAACTTGTCGAATCACAGGAGACTGAGCTCCCCTAAATTAGATGGGAACAATTTTCACATCAGTGCATCGTCGATGTTGTAAAGAGACATCATTTGTCTAAAGTGCACCATGCGAGTCTAGGCATCTGTTTTCGGATAATTTTTTTAGACTTTTGGACCCAACAGTGAAGCTGACTGGTCCGTACTTCTTGAACACCATATAAGCCCAGCATCTCACGGTCCAACCTACTACAGTCCTTAGGTCTAAAACAAAAAGGGCATAACATGCATCCCATACTTTAGTCACGAACTCTTTCATGATTGAGGTTTTCTTGAACTGCACTAATGGTCCCCAACTTGTGCCTTCTTTGGCATGCATTTTGGTTCCCCACATTCCAATTGTGTCAGTTCGGTCCATGAATTATGCATTGTATATTTTCGTGCGCCCATACCTTCTTTTTTTTCCCTTTTTTCTCTGAACATGTGCTCTCCATACTCAGTGCTGGCCCTGACATTTGGGTTGTCCAAGACAAACCTTAGCTGGTTGCCCACTTAGTACTACTAATAATTTTTTCCAATGAATTTCAATTTTTTCTATATTTACAAAAAAAAAAACAATTTATTGCCTGAGCCCGCGAACTTGCGGGGCTTACCCCTGGCCAGCCATGCCCATACCTGAAACAATTCAAATTTCCAAGTGAAACTAGTGGTATTAGGCCATCACTTCTGTTAGAATTAAAATTTTAGTAGCTCATATATTATCGCTACTGAACATATATCAATGAATTATGAACAAGTTAAGTTACTACTACATATTGTTTCATCTCCATAATGAAAAAATAAAATCCCATGCATGTATCATGTGCTTTTTATTTGAGCTAAATTTAGGAATAGGATTAGAGTGGGGTGGGGGATTCATAAAGATTACAGCCTGTGAGTGACAACTTTCCAACTGTTAACATTGTTTTGAAAATTTAAGTTCTTTCAATAAAATGAGTAGAATATACAGCGTGAGTACACCCCAACCATTGAATTAATTCCTTAAATTTTTCTGTGTCATAGAGAGAATGTAGGACCAGCTAACCAACAAAGCCAACGATATAAATAGATACAACTCTACAAACCCATAATTCACCCCACAAGTTCTCTTGTTATCATTGTTTGATTTCTTCCCAATCTTTCTCTCACTGCAAAGAGAGAGAAAGAGAGGAGAGAGATCAGAGAAGGGGATAGCTAGCACTTGTTTGAGAGATGGGAGCCTGTGCTAGCGTGCCAAAGGCCATGAGAGGTGAGGATGGTGGAGCACCACCACCGGAGAAACCAAAAGAGGAGACCACCACCACCGAGGTCCCGGAAGTGCAAGCCGCAGAAAAGGAGGTGACGGTTGAAGGAGGAGAAAATAAGGCCGAAGATGGCAATGATAATTTAAAGCAAGAGGATGAGAATAATAAGGACGGTGATCCCAAATCTCTTGGATCTTTGCTTGAGGTAAAACTCTAATCTCTATTTATATAAAGTAGCGTTCATGGCACACACAATGCGTGTGTAAACACGATATGCGTACAAATACGATTTGATAACTTTTGTAGTTACATAGATTTTTTTTTTTTTTTTTTGAAGTAGTAATTGGATTGAAGTAGTTTTTTGTAGAGTCCTTTTTTAAGCAGTTGTAAGAGTGGGGATTTTTTTATGAAAATATTTCTACATTTATTATGAAAAAATGAGCCGACTTCAAAAAAGAATTCACACCAAAAGAGGTGTTCCTATAGACTTTTGATCACGAGGGACAGAATTATTAAGAGACACGGAGGGCTCGGTCCCTCCAAATTTGGAATTTGATTCCTTCATGCTTTTTTGATAGATGTTAAAATGTATATTCAGTTTTGAATGAATGGATATGGCTTACAAAATAGTGTTTTACATCCAATTTTTTATGCAAAAATAGTGTTGCTTGTTGTATAATCCTCTAGCTATAATGTTGCTCATCGTGGTTCTCTATTTCAAAACAAAAGACTCATGACTTGATCAACTCCTACTAATTCCAATATTTTCAATGAAATCTTTGTAATTGCTTTTTGTTTGTGTACCCTTTTTTCATATGAATCGATTCACAAACAGGAATTGCATTGAAAGTGAATGCTCGCTCTTTGAAAACCCCATATTTTGTAACTCTTCATGTTGAATTTTAGAGGTCCATTTGTTTGACTAGACCGGTAAAAAAAACGATATATGATCATCGTGGAATACGTAGTCACATCTAGAAATTTTGATGTGAAAATAATAGCGCAACATTTCCGGAAGCATTATGATGAATATTTATTTTTGACCATAACAATTTCAAGCAAACGGAGCACACATGAACACGATGGTCAAATTTGGACAAACAAATGGACAGTAAATTTCTTGTTAAGCGCATGAAAATATCTCTTTCGACTTAATTTCACAACATTGTTACGACAGAATGAAGAAGTCAAAGAGCTACCAAAAACTGTGAAGATCAGCTCGGAAACTGAAACCGTCGCAGAAGAACAAAATTCCGAGGCACTTCCCCTATCCGATAAGGCTGAGGGAGAACCGGCTGAGAAGGTGGCGGCCGCCTATGTTGCGCCAGTTGCACGAGCCACTGAGGAGGAGAAGGAAGCAGAAAAGCAGTGAACTACAAGCTAGATAATGGTGTTTGAGGTGAAATGGTGCAGGCTTCAAATTAAGTTGATGCTACAAATGGATGAGCCTTTGGCTTCTCATGATTCAATACCTAGTGACAAAGGTGTGGGGAAAAGAAAAAAGAAAATGAAGTGTTGAGTTTTTAGTTTCATTGGCTAGTTCTTGTCGAATTGTTACTTTTGAAGGATTTGATTCTGTTGTGTCTTTGATATAGAGATACATTGGCCTTTCTTGTTACTATTATTGTTCTTGTGATCCATTTTCTAGGCAAAATTAATTAAATTTTTATAGTGAATATTCTTGGTAGTTGGTATTTTTTTAGCTTTAGCTCATAATAGTTTGAATTAAGTATTCGTCTCGACGGGAATAATACGAAAAGTATAAACTAAATATGAAACAAAGTTTTTTTTACTTGGAAAATGAATTTTATTAATTTTTGAAATAGTTAAAAAGATTAAGAAGGACTATATATAGTATTTGAATGGCATTGCTTAGAATGAGCCCAGAACCTAATTAGGTTGGCTCTCGAGAGGTCTACAATCACATGCTATCAGACACTCCGAAAGACTGGTAAAAGTTGGCTAGACTCCTACCGTGGATCATGTGGAATTGGAAAAACTCTCAACCTCACGCGATAAAAAAGCAACGCCTGAATTAAGATAAGTGACAATGGACTGAAATCCATGGTGCAAATCACCATGAAATACTGAAAATGGGCCCCTGTTGGAATACTGTTTGTTCGAAGAAGGAGATGGGAGGTGAATTTCCTTTGATTTATCTGTCACACCACATTGTTGTTGCGTGTTGAAATTGTCAGAAAAGTGCGTTCGGGTGCTGATTCTCCTTTCGCAAAATCTGATAATATATCCACTGTACAGATCACCATGAATAATGGGCAACTTGTTATAAAACTGCTGGTTCGAGGAAGGAACTGGGAGGTAAACTTCCCTTGATGCGTCTGCCACACCAGGTTGCTGAGGGCAAGCCTGAATTGTCGAAAAAAGCATCACCAAGTACTAATTCTCCTTCCATAAAATCTGATAAGATCTTGAGCACTATTCATGCGTATCCTCTGAAATTCGTTCACTTCCACCATCGATATCCTCATGGGTTTTCGTTTCCTTTTGAGTTCCCCCATTTCCTCTATAAATTAAGATCCTTCCATACATCCCTTTCCACATCTCCATATGAACCTCTCTGCTCTAAATATCTCCGTCTCCCCCCCAAACCCGTCTCCCCTCCCTGACATTCATATTTACCTAATTCTTCCCATGTTCCCCCGAATTTTTTCATAAACCTTCCCCCCTTATTTTTTCCCATTTTTAGTCATATCTTGATCAACCTAATCCCCTCCAAGCAGCATTTGAAGTCTTCCACTGAGTTGGCCATAATAGTAAACCTGATTTTAATCCACATTGCCGTCCTAGCCTTCGCCAAATCTGCTATTTGCTCTGGATGGTAGGAGGTTTGTCTGGAGATAATCTCATTGCGGGCTAGCCAAAGGGACCAAAGGCAATCGAAGAAGGTTGTTTACCAACAAGATTTTTCCAGGTTTTTGAAGCTGTTGTCAAACCAAGTCATGGAGATAAATTTCACTAATGAGGGGCATACCCAGATGGTTTTCCACCATTCAACTATCATGCACCAAACCTTCCAATAGAAGTTGCAGTGGAGAAAGAGGTGTAGGCGTTTCCGTTTGCGCAAAGCAGAAAGGGCATCTCTCCCAGTTCTGTTCAGTTAGTAGAATTATCTCCTTCTCATTAGTTCTGATTTGGGTGAACTGCATCTTGAAGCACCTACCAAGTGAAGATCTCAACTTTTGGAGGGCTGATCCATTTCAAATGTTGCTCAGTGTGTCATTTGTTTGATGCTCCAGGTCATCCCTCCTGTTGTATGTTAATCTAGTGGTGTAAGTGATGTTAGTATACCACTTCCTTGTAGCATGTCCGCCCTTCCTTGTTGTATGTTTATGTTTGGATTTTCTGTCTTAATAGTAGTAGTTGTTCTTGCTCCCATATGAAAAGTCTTCATCTGAAATGCATGTTCCACCCATTTATTGCCATAGCACCCCTCACTTCAGATATGAGAGCCTCTTTTTGGGTTGAAAGAGAGAATGGTATAGGGAAATCCTATTTGAGGCTGCCTTCCCCAGCCCATTGACCATGCCAAAATCTGGTTTGTTTCCCTCCATGAACCCTAATGTTGAATCCAGATTGGATCATTTTTTGAAAGTTATTGTCCCGCTCTCCTATATTTTAGATGTCCTTTCAAAGGGTTGAGCATTTTCCTGTCACTGGTAATTCTAGTTTTCAACTTCTTTCATTGAACCCATGTTTTCTTGACAATACTTTAATCCGTAAAGCCTCCTTCTCTCATTCCCAAATCTCCACCACCACATGGCCAAAAGGCTTAGGTTTTGAATTAAGATTCTCTTAATACCTAGTCCCCTATACTTTTTATTTCTGGAGATGTAGCCCCCATTTCACTATATGTACCTTCTTCTTCCGCATATTATCCCCCCCAAAAAAACTGCCTCTGGACCTTCTCTACATATTTTTCCACCGACTTGGGGATTTTGAACAGTGCATATAGAAGATTGGCAGGGTAGCTGGAGTAGATTTCACCAAAGTGATTCTTCCCCCCATGGATAAGTTCTTCATCTTCTAAGTGGCCAATTTCTTCTTGATTCTATCTTTCACAGGTTGCCAAGTAGAAATTCTTCTAGGGTTAGCACATAGGGGGAAGCCCAGATATTTCAGAGGCATAACTCTTTGCTTACAACCCAATAAATTCACCATCTAGTTTGTAGTTTCCTGGTCCATTTGAACGCCACATAACATACTATTAGAGAAATTATCTTAAGGCCTGACATAGCCTGAAAAATCCTCATAATTCTCTTAATGTTCCTCACTTCCCTGCCATCATTATTGCAGAACAAAATAATGTCATGTGCAAGCTGCAGATGAGACACTATATGTTGATTGGCCCCCACCTGAACTCCTTTGATGAGGCTTAATATCTATCCCTTTCTAGCAAGACATCAAGGGCTTCAACTACCTTTTTGAATAGGAAAAGGGATCAAGGATCTCCTTGTCTCAGGCCCTTTGAAGGCCTGAATTTGGTTGTCGTAGGTGATCCATTTATGAGGATTGAAACGTCCACTGTTGAAATACACTCCCTTATCCACTTGCACCACTTTCTTCAAAAGCCCGTCTTTGTCATAAGATTAAGGAGGAAATGCCAGTTGACACAATCATGTGTCTTTCGGAAATCAAGTTTGATTACCATACCACCTTACCTAGATGACTTGGGATTATGACAACTTCATTAGCAATCATAACCCCATCCAGCATTTTCTTGCCTCCAATAAATGCTGCTTGTGTGTCCCCTTAACACTTGAAAATACCATTTTGATCCTCCTAGCCAGAACTTTGGACATGATTTTATGTATGCATTGGACCATACTAATGGGTCTGAAGTCAGTGAAATGGACTGGGTTGTCAACTTCAGGGATGAGAGCAAGGAGGGTTGAATTAATGCCTTTGCCTAGCTTTCCATTAGTATGAAATTCCTCAAAGAACCTATAGATATTTGACTTGATGAATGGCCATGCCTTTTCAAGGAATTTGAAATTAAACCCATCTGTACCTGGAGACTTGAAGCTATTGTAATCTTTAAGTGCAACATCGATTTCCTCTGTCAAGAACCTCTTTTTCAACTGGTCCTTGCACCTCTGAGAGTTTTCTATGCAGTTCACCTTCCAATCTAGGCCTGGACTAACAGGTTTTCTTGAAGTCTTCTATAAAATACTCCACAGCTACACTTCAAATATGGTCAGGTTTGGCTAACCAGCTTGGATGCACATAAATGGAGTTTATAAAGTTCGTTTTGTATCTACTGTTGGCTATCACCTGGAAGTATTTAATGTTCTTGTCTCATAGCTTTATCCATTTGTCCCTTGATTTTTGTCAACGTAGATTCTCAGCTAGTCTAGCCACTTTCTAGTACTTTGTTCTTAAATTGTTTGTGTCTTCATTCTCAACATTAGCCAACTGGCCTGCTTCCCTTTTTAAATCCCATTACTGTAGTTGCTTCTCTAGTTCTTGAATCTTGAGGTTCATGTCACCAAATTCACTTTTATTCCACATCTTTATTTACTTTTTCACCATATTTGCCTCACACTCTAATTTTTCCCTCACCTCACACCGCCTTCTCTCTACTTCACCAGAGCCTCATTAGAACTCAGCGGAGAAGGAGCTCTGCTCCCTCCCAGAGGAGAAGCACCTTTACTCCATTCACTCGCCGTTGTTCTCTATCTTTTCTATGATGATTCCTTTCTTACAACACCACACAGGTGTTTATATGGGCAAGAGGACGAAGAAAACAACAAAGAGAAACTAAATGCTCATCATGCGTGAGATCTTCCAAGATCAACCCAAATTAAGGCCTTTTGATTTTTTAGGGATCCATCCAAAATAAGAGGTCAACAATTGCTGCTGCTCATGCTTTTTAACATGGGATAATCTCTCCCAAATCCTCTCATTCACACACATGGGGAGGATCCAATATATCTCACTGGTCACTGCCAAATGTGTTTATGGGTTCCCAATGTCTATTGCTAATTATCGGTGTCCATCCTGCTTTTGTTCCTAATACTCTTCTTCCTTCTCTCTGTTTTGTTATCATATCTGCTCCATGCTGTAATTGATGGTGGTTGGATTTTGGTGGTAGCTCTTGCTATAGGGTTGTGGTTGGAGGTTTTTGGTAATTGGTTATGGTGGTTGTGAATGTTGGTTGGTGTTGGTTGTGCTCAATTGAAAGATATTGCTGACGATGCTATGGTTTTCCTTAGTGGGTTTAGTATGAATCGAAGTTGAAATAAATTTAAAAAGAAAAAAGATTAAGCCTATGTTTGGTAACCATTCCTGTTTTCTGTTTTCTGTTTTTATTTTTTGAATTTTCTATTTTTTGAAAAAAAAACATGTTTGGTAACA